>ML742261.1:0-45096 GCA_009193465.1 Aspergillus avenaceus
TTTTTTTCTTACCCTTTCCCGTTTTTTTCTGTCTCTGGTACGGTTTTTACACTTTACTCGCCTGTTCTTCTCCAGGCTCATCCTTTCAATTCCTCTTTCTAGTTTGTATCGGCATCACCATTCCACTCAAGTGGATTACCGTCATCCAACTCTTTCTCTCCATTACTTTTACTGTCGCCGGTCTACCTTACATCCTTCCTTCTTCTTTTTCCTTTCTTCCTCTTTTCCCTCCCCGTATCATATCGGGCTTTTTTTCTTTTTTCTTTTTTCTTTTTCCTTTTTGGTTTCCACATACCTTCTTACATACAGCCTACCTTGGTTTATTATCATTCTTATTTTTCTTATTTCTTACTTTCTTCTGTATCTATCATCTCTGGCCCTGGTGCCTGTACATCCACCGCCTACACGTCATAAATTCTACTCTCTATCAGACCCTTTTTCTTTTCTTCTTTTATTTTTCCCGTGTTCCGGTCGATCGATAACCCAAGCGGAGGGAAGAAAAGAAAAACACAAACCATTCAACAATTCTTGTTAGATTTTTTTTTTCCCTTTTCATTTTTCCCCTTCTCTTATTTTTAATTTCTTTTAGTCCAGGTCTTGGCCGGGGGATTGTCATACCCACACACCAGTACTCGACTGCGATCGAGTCTGTCAAACTTCTTCTCTCTACCTTTGACCACCGCCTCTCTTTATCAACACATCACTTCCCCTCTTCGTCATCCTTCCTGTCCACGTTTAGCGTCTCCCTGGCCAGGTACTTCTGCAAGACATGTTTCCTCGATGTTAATGGTTGTGCTCTGCCACCTACCGTGTACAACCTGCCTACCCTTGCTTCGCCATCGTTGTCGGGCATTCGGCTAAAAAAGAAAAAAGAAAAAGTAAAAAGAAAAAGAAAAAGAATTATCATCAGCCTCCTGCTACATTCCACCAACACCCCCTCTTCTCCATCTCATCCCTGGACCGGACTTGTCTGCGAAAATTACCTACCCATCTGTAAGTTGTTACAGAGCGATATAAAGAAATAACCGTCTTTCAGCTCAAATTTGTTGTCCTTCTATTATCCATATCAAGTGTACGGTCCACATGCTGACAGGAGTTGCGCAAATCGGTTCAATAGTCAGAGCTTGATCGACACCGCGTTTTCGCACCTCCTGAAACTTTCCAACCAACTCTTTTGCATCTTACTGGGTTTAATGGGCCGAGGGTCATATGAATATACCCTTCGTCGATTAGTACATAGACCCAAATCGGCGCCGCTGTCAATATGTCCTCATTTCTACCTGTGAATACTATTTCGTCGCCGCAAGACCGGGTGATGGAGGAAGCGACGCCACCGACTACACCCCGGCCCCATCTCAACGTATCTGAAGCGCGGGACTTCGCTAATTCCGCCGACGTGGAGAAGGATGGCAACACCCCCCGAAATGTAAATAATTCCGATCACACATCTCAATCCGTTGGCTCCCAAGGGAGTGTACCGCCGACATCTGAGGATGCAGCGCATGGAGACTCGGAAGGCGATCGTGAAGGCTCGGACCACGAAGAACACGAAGAAAATGCCCCGCCATCAAAGAAGAAAAAGGGACAACGGTTTTACTGTACAGATTATCCGCCTTGTAACTTAAGCTTCACTCGGAGTGAACACCTTGCTAGGCATATCAGGAAGCATACTGGGGAGCGCCCCTTCCAGTGCCATTGCTCGAGACGATTTTCTCGACTTGACAACTTGCGGCAGCATGCTCAGACGGTACATGTCAACGAAGAGATTCCAGGCGACTCTTTAGCAGCCACTGGGACTCGGTTCCAGCGTCAGATTCGGACAGATCGAGTACGTCCTCCAGGCCGGGCGAGGGCCGGTACAGGAGGTAGCCAAGGGGCCCATAGCAGGGGCCACAGCAGAAATTTGTCTGCATCGAGCATCACTTCGACTGCATCCACATTTAGTCAACCTCAAGAGCTTCGTCGGCGGCCTCCGCCTTTAATAATGGCGAATGACGGTAGGGCTCGCCTTGCCCTAGATTCAATGGCAGATCCCCCTAGTACTCCCCCAGCCCAGATTCGAGGAGTGCCGGGCCCGGCAGTGGCTGGATCACCTTTTACACCATCCCATATATTTTCTGCTGGAGGTAACGGTAGCCCCCATGTTGCGTCACCGATGTCTGCAGCGCCACATGCGCCCGGTTTCTGGGACGGCAAAACCGCTGCTCGCCGCTTATCCGTCCCAACAGGCGTTAATCCTTTCGCATCGCAACCTGTGAATGTCTACCCTGCAGGCTATGCGAATCCAGCACCGACAAACGCTTACGGCCCACCTGGGGGCGTCTACGCCAGTCCGGTGAGCTCCAACTATTCTTTATCTCGAGACGAAACAGCGCACGGTGCAGCAGATGCCGATTTGAGAAGACGGACCTGGCACCCGTCCACGTACTCTGCAGTCTCCCGTCCAGTCACAAGCGGATATGGCAGTTATCAGACATCTGAGACAGCTCAGTCGTCATTTGGCACCAATGGTCCTGATGACCAACCGACAAGATTGCCTGGAATTGAAAGCTTCGATAAAGTAGTTTCGCAACGACCTCTTACGCCCCCAGTGCGTAGACCGAGCCCGATGCACGTCGATAATGTTAACAAACCGCCGCCGAATTATACATTTGGAGGAGGGTTCAATTATAGCAAGCCGTCTGTTCGGCCACCCCCACCGATCTCCGGCCCTGGGCACCGACGAGGTCACGTCTCGTGGGACATGTCACTCCACACAAATCTGACCGGATTGCACATCAGAGATAAGCCTCCTCAGAAAGATGCGTCGAATTGGAGCCAGCAGACTATAGCAGAAATTCACAATGTTGGCTCTCGTCCGTCTTCGTCTTATCAACAACAACATCACCACTACCAGGATTACCGGGGACACCATTCCCGTGCCGCAAGCTATGCTAGTGCCAATCATGGCTCTCATATTACCCGGACATCTCCGGAGGATTCAAGTAGTAGCGAAGGGGTACACACCCCATCCACAGCGTCGCTTGATTTCCACAACCCTACTATTGTGCATAATAACGGGTATATCGAACCGCATCATACATCTTTTTTATCAGATCCGTCCCAAACGGTACGCACCCATGACCCGCTGATCCGACGACGGCCAAGTCGCTAATTGAGCTATAGGCATCTCAATCTGATGGTTACCAGGGTAAACATGACCCCCGGGCTGATTTCTTCCACAACAACCATCCGGTCAGTAGGGAGTCTGGCATGGGGCGACTCGAGGCATTGGTTGCTGTTGCAACGAGCGAGAACAAGGGGTCGGCCAAGCTGTTCGCATAAACGCGCTCAGTCTGCGATAGTATTTAGTTATCCAGACCTGCCGATTTGCACATGTTCGCTGGCGTGTTCGCTATGCGCAACGAACATGGTTTCCCGAGACCAGCAAGGCTGCGACCTTGCATTCGCTCAACCTACCTCTTTCCCGTCATCTTTGCGCCGGTGTTGTATGTCAGAAGTCATGCGGGCCTTCTCTTGCTTTTTCTCTCCTCTGTCTTGGATATAGTTACGGCGTTTTGGATCCTTGGTCTACCGACTACAAACCACCGCTCGGCTGCGGGAATCATTATGAATTGATGACTGATGAATGAATGCATAAGTGATTCGATCATATGGGGGGCTTGACCCGTGGCTATCAGTCTCTTTCGGGTGTCTTTTCTTTTTCTTTTTTCTCCCAAGTTTTTCATTAGTTTCGCATGTTCGGGCGTTGTTTATGGGTTTTTTGTCCATAGCGCATGAAGATACCCCTCGGCCTCAATCTCGGGTTCTGCTACGAGGTTTTGGATGGGAGTTTCTTACTCTGGGTCGTGGTGTGGCTTCAATTGTTCTTATTGGGTTTTACCTTGTTTATAACTATCTATATATATGAACGTCTTTCTTTTGTGTCAATGGGTTGAAGATGTGTATTTCACGACATGCCAATCTTGTGAGGGTATGACCTAAAAGAACCCAGGTTTGTCCATGTGTGGATAGTAATCGAGACAATGATTCTGTTGAGATGGAACGGAGATATTGGACGGCCAAATCACGATCGGCGTTGTGTCGGATGGTGCCTGCAGATAGATTCCTAGAAGATGGGGATGGGGATGGAGATGATGATGATCTCATTGATCCATGACGTTTGAGCCCCACAGTTACATCTGTCCCACGTCAAATCATCGAGTGTCCCTTTGAGACCACGCATAATGGAGAGAAGACGATGACTATCAGGTGACGTCGATGAGTAGCGAACACATGGATTGATTCAATGGAAGAAGCGCAATTTCAAAAGGCAATTCTTTGACAATGTTTTGAAGTTGCCAATATTTTATTGTATTGGTGAATGAGTATCTGAATTCAACGAGGGTCATGTAGTCCAGGTCAAATCAAGTAGATTGGGTACATCCCACCCGGCAGGTAAACCAGTTGTAATAGAAACTAAACAGAAACGAAAGAGAAACACAAGGAAGTGATTGACTCCGTGTTTCAACATCGACGTCATACCCTGTGACATCTTCTCATCTCACAGACTTTAAATGCTATTGAGTTCATCGCTTCAAAGCTTCACATTCAAGATCCTCTTAATCAATCTGATCAATTCATCTGAACTTCCCTTCTCTCGAATCTATATTCCGGCACCACATATTCCTTTTCACCTCACATTACACTTAATCCGTCACAATGTCAAACAGAACCGGTCTCTATGCTGCTCTCGCTGCTGCCGGTGCCGGCGGGTACTACCTTTTCAGAGCCGGTGGTGATCCTAAAGCTGCCAAGGGCGAGTTGAAGCGTACGTTCTCTCTCTCTCTCTCTCTCTCTCTCTCCCTTTCATACTTGACCTCGCATTATCCCACTGTAGATGAGAAAACTGACAGATGACAGATGATGTTGATGTTGCCCGCAGCAAGGCCCCTTCTACCGATCAAGCCGAGAAATCCGGGGAGAGAGTCGGATCTGAAGCTGGAGCTCACATTGATGAAGCGGTATGGCTGTTCCTTTTAGATTCAGTCACTCGATGTATCCTTTCACGGGGGCTAATAAGCATGATTAGGTGAACAATGCCCGTACTCAGGCACAACAAGCCAGCAACTCTGCTTCTGGATTGGCACAGGAGAGTCTCGATAAGTTTAATGATGTCAAGGATGATGCGTCGGCCAAGATTAAGGCCAATGTGGATAAGTTCGATAAGACTGTCGAGCAGAAGACGAGTGAAGCTAAGGGGACTGTGTCGAGCTGGTGGGGCGGCAAGTAGAAAAGCATAACTGGGTTTTTTTATTACTTTTATCGGGATCAGGAAAATACTGCATTGATTGTGGTTTAATCATGTTAATATAATTCTAAAGCTTTGATGATGATTGTTGTTTTCTAGCGTGATTTGTTGGGTTGTTTGTAGCTGGTAGTGATGGATTCTCTTGTGTTTGCGGAAGAGTAGCAGTAATACTACTCTTTGAATCTGGATTATCGGATGGAAAGTCTATATTCCCCGTAGACTCCACAGTAGATAAGTGGTATGCTAGTCTAGGGTAGTATTTTCTTTTCATTTAACTGGTGGATACAGAGTGTGGTATGTTGCATTTCGGTCAGGTTGATTGATTGCCGTAGTGATGGAATGCCATGTCTAAAGCAAGTCAAAGCTTTTAGAGCTGTACAATCCACAAAATAAATCTTCGAATGTTATGGTCTTAGAAATAGTATAAATAACTAATGTTACTCCGGTTTCAGTCAGTTCAATGATAGTGAAAATCCCCCCGGACAAGGAAAAAAAATAAAGACCCCACGAGACCCAATCAATTTAACCGGATCCAGACACGACGCCAAACACGCGCCGGCGCGACGCGACTCCACCAGGGAAAAAAAAACCTAATCGCCAGCTAAAATAAGATCTCCCTAATGTCCCCGGTCAGCACATTTCGTCCCTTGGAATTATTCTACAATTGCATCTGTATCCTGCATATCGAGCCTTCCTAATTGTCTACATGTACCTTCTATAATCTATCCTATTTAAATTTACCCCATTTTACCCCAAGGAAATCGCGATGCCGCGTGCTTCCACTCGACAGGCCTCCCTTCCCCGGGGTCAGGCCGGCATCCAAAGTTTTGCAAGAGCAACCAAGCCCGGTGTCAGACTTGCGACCGAGGGAAAGCAGGTTGCTGCTCTCTCAGCCTCGCCTTCTAAAAAGCGGAAACTCAATGAACTGGAGAATGTCGACTGCAGCAAGCCACAACCACAGGGAAAAGGGGAAGTTGCCGCCGGGACACTGACTCCCTCAAAGTCACTTCGAATCAACAAATTATCGCTCTCAACACCTCGCAGTGGCCACTATGCCTCTCCTACTCGCACTTCCCGGGCTTCGGAGTCGGCAACACCGGCCATCCCGGCCTCGCCTTCGAAGCGGGCTTCGAACAGAAAGACATCTCGGCCTAGCACCCAAGTCTTTGATTCTCGCCCGGCTTGTGTGAACGACTTAATGAATCTGCACTCGGCGGTGTTGAAGGCGCTTACCTTCTATGCGGCTCATCATGGTGCAACGACCCCTGCGGACCTGAAGGAGTTCCTTCCCAGTGTGGAACGGTTATGGAAGAAGCGGAAGGTGGTGGTGAAGGATCTGCAGCGTTTATTGTGGATATGGGAACAATGCTCTGAAGTGACCGGGCCCAGCCATCGGCTTGCTAATTATGGACTGGGGAAAGTTTGCCTGGAACGCGTGAGCCGAGAGGACCTGAGAATCGACGACAATGAGTTGCAGGAGCAGTTTGAACAGACGGTGGAGTTACTTTGGGAGAAGGCTCTGGATGCTGTCGATGGTGACGAGAGTCGGGTGGATTTCCTGGAGACGCTGGGCGTTTCCTCAATCCACGAGTCATTGGCACCATTTACAACGTTTCGAAAGGGGCAACAGCGGTTGCAAGATTTGAAGTATGGGGTGATCAAAGTGAAGACGGAAAGATTACGAGCAGCTCCGCTCAATGAGACGCCGGCGAAGACCCCCGATGCCACGAATGCTCGACGGACGGGGCTTTTGGACCGGATACGAAACAAGGCACTCCGCCAATCCACGTTACCACCTCCGCCATCAAAGGAGACGCTGCTCCGCCGTGCTGCGGCACAGCGTGTCGAGGAGGTGGTGGGGGTGCTCGCTTTGCTGAGGCCCGCTGGGTATGTTGGCAGCGGCCCGACTGCTATGGTCGCTGCCCAGAGGAAGCCATTCCGGATGGAGATGATTGCACAGAACGTTCAGGATTCATTAAAGAATCCAATTTCGGCGCAGGAGGTGGAAATGTGCGTGGAGCTCTTAGCTCGGGCCGACATTGCTGGACAATGGGTCAACCTCGTCACTGTGAACCACATAAAATCCGTGGTTCTGAAATCAAGTGCGGATGTCAACCCTAAAGAAATAGGGGCCAAAGCACGGGAACTGAAGATTGATGCGAATGAGACTGCATCGGCACCGTGATTAATATCGACAACTACTTCTCATGTTTCTTTGGATGTCCGGTGTTTGGTTGGAATTGGATACCCATCCTTTGTATGATTCGGCGACTACATGTTTAGCAAATTCCTGTGGCATCTGTTAGCGTTACATTTAGCATGTATATTAGAATAACCATTATGAATATAAACAAGTACATTATGACTATGTGATCTATCTAGAGGTATTGTAGATTCAACATGTGATTGGCTGCTGGAGGGTAATTTATCGCGAACGCGACTCCACGTGACCGCGTTTTGGGCTGGAGCGCGTTTCCCTGCGCCAAGCATTTGAATCGCATCTCATCAATTGACAGCCAAGTCTCCGTCTTCAGTCTTTCCATTCATCTTGGAGACTAGTCGGTACAATGTCTTCCCGTCCGGATCTCAGGGTAAGTGAATACCGGGAGCTGTTCTTCTGCCCATGCACTAATATCTTGTACATCTAGGTTGACGATGAAGTTGGCTTCATCCGTTTCTACCGTTCCCTCGCCGCAGACAGCAGCGATGAGACAATTCGAGTATTCGATCGCGGCGATTGGTACTCTGCCCACGGTGCCGAAGCAGAGTTCATCGCTCGCACAGTATACAAGACGACCTCTGTTCTCCGTAACCTAGGCCGCAGCGAGTCCGGCGGCCTTCCCTCCGTCACCATGAGCGTGACCGTCTTCCGCAATTTCCTCCGGGAGGCTCTATTCCGTCTGAACAAGCGCATTGAGATCTGGGAATCTGTAGGAACCGGCAAGGGCCACTGGAAGCTGGCAAAGCAGGCAAGTCCCGGGAACCTCCAGGACGTGGAGGAGGAGCTGGGGAGTGTTGGTGCGTTGTCCATGGATTCCGCACCGATCATCTTAGCGGTCAAGATCTCCGCGAAGGCTGCCGAGGCGCGCAGCGTAGGTGTGTGCTTTGCCGATGCAAGTGTACGCGAACTCGGTGTCAGCGAGTTCCTGGATAATGACATCTACTCGAACTTTGAGTCGCTTATTATTCAGCTCGGTGTCAAGGAGTGTTTGGTGCAGATGGACTCGAACAGGAAGGATATCGAGCTGGGCAAGATCCGTAATATCGCGGACAGCTGTGGCATTGCTATTTCGGAGCGGCCGGTTGCGGACTTTGGGGTGAAGGATATCGAGCAGGATCTTACGCGGTTGCTGAGGGATGAGCGCTCGGCGGGTACCCTGCCCCAGACGGAGCTGAAGCTTGCTATGGGCTCTGCGTCTGCGCTGATCAAGTATCTGGGTGTTATGTCTGACCCTACCAACTTCGGCCAGTACCAGCTCTACCAGCATGACCTGTCGCAGTTCATGAAGTTGGATTCGTCGGCGCTCCGAGCCCTCAATCTCATGCCGGGCCCGCGGGACGGGTCGAAGTCGATGAGTCTCTTCGGTCTCTTGAACCACTGCAAGACGCCTGTTGGTAGCCGGTTGCTGGCACAGTGGCTGAAGCAGCCTTTGATGGACCTCGACGAGATCCGGAAGAGACAGCAACTTGTCGAGGCGTTCGTCGTCAACACCGAGCTCAGGCAGACGATGCAGGAGGAGCACCTGCGCTCCATCCCAGACCTTTACAGACTAGCCAAACGCTTCCAGCGCAAGCAAGCGAATCTGGAAGACGTCGTGCGAGTGTATCAGGTTGCTATCCGCCTGCCCGGCTTCGTCAACTCCCTTGAGAACGTCATGGACGAGCAGTACCAAACCCCCTTGGAAACAGAATACACCTCCCACCTCCGGAGCCACTCCGACAGCCTGGCCAAACTGGAGGAGATGGTCGAGACGACAGTCGACCTCGACGCGCTGGAGAACCACGAATTCATCATCAAGCCTGAATTCGACGAGAGCCTCCGCATCATCCGCAAGAAGCTAGACAAGCTCCGGCACGACATGGCCCTCGAGCACCGCCGAGTATCCCGGGACCTCGACCAGGAAATGGACAAGAAGCTGTTCCTGGAGAACCACCGCGTGCACGGCTGGTGCTTCCGCCTCACTCGCAACGAAGCCGGCTGCATCCGCAACAAGCGCGAGTACCAGGAGTGCTCGACGCAGAAAAACGGCGTCTACTTCACCACGTCCACCATGCAGACGCTCCGTCGCGAGCACGACCAACTCTCCTCCAACTACAACCGCACGCAGACCGGCCTCGTCAGCGAAGTCGTCAACGTCGCCGCATCCTACTGCCCAGTGCTGGAGCGTCTCGCCGGCGTCCTCGCCCACCTCGACGTCATCGTAAGCTTCTCCCACGCAGCCGTGCACGCCCCGACCCCCTACGTCCGGCCCACCATGCACCCCCGCGGCACCGGCAACACAGTGCTCAAAGAAGCCCGCCACCCCTGCATGGAAATGCAAGACGACATAACCTTCATCACAAACGACGTGTCCCTCGTCCGCGACGAGTCCTCCTTCCTAATCATCACGGGCCCAAACATGGGCGGAAAATCAACCTACATCCGACAAATCGGGGTCATCGCCCTCATGGCCCAGACAGGCTGCTTCGTGCCCTGCACCGACGCCGAGCTCACCATCTTCGACTGCATCCTCGCGCGCGTCGGCGCAAGCGACTCCCAACTCAAAGGCGTCTCCACCTTCATGGCCGAAATGCTCGAAACCTCCAACATCCTCAAGTCCGCCACCTCCGAATCCCTAATCATCATCGACGAGCTCGGCCGCGGCACAAGCACCTACGACGGCTTCGGCCTCGCCTGGGCTATCTCCGAACACATCGTCACCGAAATCCGCTGCTTCGGCCTCTTCGCCACCCACTTCCATGAACTCACAGCTCTAGCAGATCGCTACCCTACCTCTGTCAAAAACCTCCACGTCGTCGCCTTTATCGACAACCCTACTACCACCCCTACCAATGACGAAAAAGAAAAAGAAAAAGAATCAAAAAACCAAGTAACGCTCCTCTACCGCGTCGAACCCGGAATCTGCGACCAATCCTTCGGCATCCACGTCGCAGAACTAGTCCGCTTCCCCGACAAAGTAGTCAACATGGCCCGCCACAAAGCAGCCGAGCTCGAAGACTTCACTACCCCCGACCAACAACAAACCCAAGACCCCTCCGCCATGGCAGTAGACGGCCACTCCCCCGAGGAAATCGAAGAAGGCAGCGCCCTGCTCAAGGCTATGCTGCTGAAATGGAAGGCGGAGATCGAGACCCCCGGGAAGGAGTTTAGTGTTGAGGAGAAACGCCAGATTATGCGGGACTTGGTAAATGGGGATGAGAGGTTGAAAAATAATAGGGTTTTTCGGGGGATTGGGGCTTTGTAGATTTCTTTTCTTTTCTTTCTTTCTTTCTTTCTTTCTTTCTATTCTACCGTAAGGTTGGTTTTGATGGTTGTTTTGTTAGGTTCGGTATAGCGGTTAGGTGTTTTGTATTTTATTTATATGTATTTATTGTTTTGTGTTTATGGGTTTGATATGTATGGGTAATGAATTTATCTGTGGATTTTGTTCTATTTCTATGGTATGGTAAACAAGTAATAAAGTGATAGATCGTTATACATATCTATCGTCATTTTTATTATGATATTACATCTATATGCATTGAACGCATAACTCATTCCAGATCTCATCAAAACAAGCATCACCGATGTCCTCGTCTCCTCGTATCACCCTGGCCGAATCCCCCCGGGACTTTGAGGAGACCGTTTGCTGACGCTCCCATGCCGCCAGTCATAGCAGACGAGCTGCCGCTGCTGCTGCCTGTTTTGCGGGGCTGGGTCAGCATCGACCAGACTTCGGCCATTCCGGCTCGTCGAGCAGGGAGCATGCTGTATTGCATGCTGTACAGGTTTCGACGGTGGATGGGAGGCACAAAGCGCCCGGTCACGAGACAGAAGATCACCCGTGGCGAGAGGTAGTGTTTTCGGAGACGATGGCCTAGTTGGAAGTACTGGTCGAACATGGCGCGGAGGGTAAGTGGGATTGACTATGCATGGTTAGTGGGTTGAAGTATAATCAACGGAGGGACATACCTCGAGATGGATATAAGGTACTATAGATGTCGAGCCGGTGGTGGATGGCTTGTGCTCCCCACGAAGTTCAAACCGGATGCCACCTGTAAAAAGTTAGGAAAGTATTCATGAACCTGCTAGGTCAATGTGACTCACCTGGTAATCTCCGAGAGTCCTTGACTCGCAGCATCAAGGCAAACAGAGGAAAGTGGTTCAAGAATGCGAGCCATGTATCGAGTGCAGCCTTTAACGAGATTATGGACATGCGAGCGGTGGCGAAGGCGAGGTAGAATACAATGATGGTGGGAAGGAGAAAGAAGAGCACGGTGAACAGAATAGTTCCGATGAGGAGCTGATCGAGGTCATAATCGCACGAGTCGATGCGGTTGCGAAGCACGTTTCGCTTTTTCCCGCGAAAGAGATGGAACAAAGATATGATGATTGTTAGTTGCCAGTTAAAGATGCGCGCAGAGGCGATATAAAACGAATAAATATGGACAGTCAGTATAGACACGAGGTCCGAGAACAACGCAATCGGCATGCTGGCGCCCGCAAAGCTGGAACACCCGACAATGTATATGACATGGGGAAGGTAAGGCTGGAGGTTTGCAATGAACGCTTTTGTTCGTTAGTTAGTCAACGAAATGGTATCAGACATGGAGACCTTACCTGCCCAGTTCTCTATAACCCACAAGAAGAGATCTCCGAGAAACGCGGCGAGTTCATTATTGAGTTTCAGGCCAGCCGGCCAGTCCATAAGCCAGGAAATAGTACGCTGTAACCCTTCAACTGTCCAGCCTGTAAGAATCGTGTTTATCTGAAAAGCCACCCAATTGGCGTTATCGATGATATAAGAACCCAAGGCAATGCCAATGATCACGTCATTTGCGACAAGCCATAGGCTATTGTAGAAACGGATATAGTCCGGATGGCTGGTAGTGACACTTTCCCAATTATCCTTCCTCTGGCGCAGTTTTACGTATTGGATGGGCCAATAGCAGAACTGTTGGAGTCGAATGTCAACCTGTTGAGCCGTCGCAGATATGTCTTTCAAAGCAGCTGCATCAGGTCGGGCGCGCCACTCTAAAATTTGCAGTACGATCTCCGCGATGCTTCGATGGAACACAAGCCCGATGACGAAAATCCGAGTAACGACCGGCCAGACCCATTGCCAAAATACATATGAGACTCCAAGGACAAAGAGGTCCCACAAGGTGGTAGCCGATTCGACAACCCTTTCTCCAACACTCATACTCCTCTTGATACGGATCCCTATCAAATGGCTGTTTTTCTCCATGAGCTTCCCCATCTCGTATGCGCAGTTCACCTGGTTGATAATAAGAGGAAGGGCCTGTTCCTTGTGCGACGGCACATGCTTGACAACTGTATGAAGCTTGAGCTTGTCAACCAGCTTGTGTGAGCGCGATTTATCCCGTTCTTCGTCCGTATCAACCTTTTCGGACACCACATCGGATTTATCCGCCGCAATTACTTTGTCCCCCAAGGCGAGCGATATTGGCTCCAGCGACATGTACTCCATTCTTGTCGGGTGAGGGCGATGAAACATGATGACCTGGACAGACAGATTCGTCTCTGGTGGGCAATGAATCCGGGGCACTCTGCATGAGGGGTGTGTGGTCACATACAGATGCGACGGGTTAAATGCTGCCGGTGGGTCTTGAGAATTGGTTGTCCCCAGCACATGCATAGCAAACCTCCCGCAAAGAGTGAATATCCTCACTATCGGGTGGGGGCTGTTGCGAAAAAGGATTCCCGCACGTAGGGCGTTATCGACGTTCCGGGGCTGTTAATGCATGGCCTGTCAGTATCCCACGTAGGCCATCTCAAAAGCCAACCCATGTGTCGGCTCACCTCCACGTCCTCCAAGACCGCTAACACGAACAGATCGAGCTCTGAATTCTTCCACCCAACAATCACGCCCTGTGACGACGATCGCGGAAGATCGTACGGCCAAAACACCCGTAGCAATCCATCGCTCATGATCATGTTGTCATCCTTCAAAGTGGAGTTAAAAGGAGCCGCGGCGTCGTAATTGCTCTCGGGCAGATACGCCCAGATTCACGTATCGGGGGTGCTGATGGCAGATGTTATTAGCTTGATTCCAGCCCGCGGTTGAGTATCTCGCTCCATTGGCATTGGATCGCGGGACTGATTCATTCGGTGTGTCGCATACCAGTTCGCCTTCTTTTGCAGCCAGGTAGCTGATAGGGAGGACAAGGAGGACGTAGAATACAGACAAGAGCACAAATCCTTTTGCTGTTCGTGTCTATGTAGCATTAAAAAGAATTAGCGATGCGAGACTGAGGCCAAACGGTGTAGATCAAGACCCGGCCGCGCGTACGACGGACCGAACAAAGCGCTCGGTGGGTAACAAACGAGGGGCTGGTGAGCGAGACATACTACAACACCGTGATCCCAGGCAAAGATAGCCAGTTCATATAACCGAGTGACGAGGTCCCACCTTGCGGTGATGTAGCCTGCGACGAAGATGCCGAGAGTGAGGATAGAAAAGGGGTGCATGAAATACGGCCTTCGGTGCGGGTATACAGTTTAGTTTGCGCGCATTGCTGATAAACTCAGGGATGAAATAATTGAAGGGTAATCCACTGGGAATAAATTGGTTCTTAAAAAAGAGGTCACACAAAAAACAATGAAGGAAAGACAATAAATACTATGGAATCAAATTCAAAAATTAGTTGGTAAACCCCCAATGGTTGGATTGTGGAGGAGGTTTGGAGGGAGATAACGAAAGAAAGAAAGAAGCTCATCTACAAATCTCCCGGTGGAGTCTAGACCCCCCACGTGACACTGACGGTGATCATCGACTTGTCGCATGATTCTGCATATTGTATGTATGTATATGTTTATTTTTCTGTATAATACATCAATCGCCTCCGTAAATACAATATCGCAGAGCGAACAATGAATGAGGTGGGAAATGTTGGATATATGCGTCTAAATATACTGTACATGATAAGCCATCGCCCAGGGTAACATTAGATAAAAAAAATAACGTGTACAAAGCTGTAATTTTATGGCGGATATGCCTATTGTTGGAGCTTCTAGGGATCAGGCCCTTTTTTTTTTTATTTTCAATGCATCCCAGTGCCACCGTGGACCGGTCAACAAGTGCTATAGGAATGTGTCAAAACATCGAATATAGCCGCTATGAGGGTTGTACCCGATCACCATAGTGCGCGAAGACCCGGCTATTATCACCATTAACAGAGACCAGGGTCTGTTGCTGATAATAAGGGCGCCCAATTGTCAGGTACCGGCTCTTGATTATTAGTTTGAACGGAGTGGAGATGAAGAGATTCAAGCTGCGAGACGTAGAAAATCAAGTCCGTCGAATATACTCGGATTCCACCTCAGAATTACTCTTTCGAGCATCTTCTAGCATCTGATCGATACCTTTCTCTTTCAAAACTTTCTGCCAAACAGTCAGTATTCCCGATATTATATAGGAGTACCGAGAATATTACATTCAAACACGACTTGTATTTGGAAAAGAGTTCTTCACATTCATTGGAAGTGGTGTTACCACGAAGATACTCTGATCTTGTCAGTAGCTAGTGACATGGGAGTACACAGAAGAAGAAGAAGAAGCTCACTTTCGCTGTACCACTTGAGAAAGCAAGTGTCATATTTCCTGTGTCCGATTAGTTGTGCTTGCAAATTGCCTAGACAGAGATCTGTACTCTTTGATATCATTGCATTCGGGTGCTATTGAGGCTGCCATTTTCAGTCGTTGATAGTGTATCACAAGTGACAGCAGATGTCTTTATTTTTTTCTTTTTTTTAGGAACTTTCACTCTTCTCTTGTTCTATGGGATCTTTGGTAAGAGGCAAATGAAACAAAACAAGTAGAATAGAACCGGCCCTTAGATCAGTGATCGTCGCCGCCATTCCCCGTCTAGCCATCTACAGCAGGCGGTCAGTTCTCTGCCGGTGTTGATATTTCTCCGCCTCCGGGATTTTTTCTTTTTTCTTCTTTTCCAAGTTTGACATAAACTGGAGGTGATTGTGAAACTCGAACGGCAGGCGCTTATTTATTATCGTCCCGGCCTATTTAGTTCATTGGTGTCCTCGCTCTGTATTACCGTCTACAGGATATCCGGAGCTTTGTCACCATGGATTCTGGTGCAGGTTTCCCCCCGTTTCAGCAACGGTTAACATCGTCGCTCGTGCAGATGACGCGCACGGTTGGTCAGCTTTCTGCTGAGGATCTCAATTTCCACCGTACCTCCAGCGCGGAGCTTTCTGAGTCACTGGATGAACAGAGTAGTCGGATTCTGTCCCTTACCTCTACCCTCTTAAAGGCTGCTACCACTGGTACGGACGTGCCCGCGCCGAGCTTGGAAGATGAGGACTCTATCGAAGACAATTGGCGCGGAGTGGTGGACGTCATTGATGCTCTTTTGGAAAGAGCAGATGCTTGCTTGGATGAGTTCACAGGTGTAATTAAAAGACTGAGCCCATCACAACAAGAGCAGAGCGCTGCGAAGGCCACGAAAAAGGCACCCGCGAAGTTTCCGACTGTTTATGATTATGGCCCTTCGAAGATTCCCAAACCACAGTTGCAGTTTGAGCGCCTTGCTGACAACACGGATGTGTCGCCCTTCAAGCCCTTGCTTAGAACGAAACCACATGCGGTGGTCCCATTGGAGGAATCGTTGAAATCGACCGATCCTGCAATTGGCTTTAGGAACCCATATGAGGCAGAAATACGCTCTGCGAAGTATCCTGAACCTACCTACTCTGAGTCGACCCCGGTCAATTATCAGCCCTGGGAATCGACGACCGCAACTTTTGTAGATACCATGGATGGTGTGAAGGAAATGTTGGAGGAGCTGAAACATGCGAACGAAATAGCCATCGATTTGGAACATCACGATGTACATTCCTACCATGGCCTTGTCTCTTTGATGCAGATCAGCACCCGCGACAAGGATTGGGTAGTTGATACGCTGAAGCCGTGGAGGGAGGAGCTCCAAGTTTTGAATGAGGTGTTTGCGGATCCTAAGATTCTCAAGGTGTTCCACGGCTCGTCCATGGATATCATATGGCTGCAGCGCGATCTTGGGTTGTATGTAGTCGGCATGTTTGATACTTACCATGCTGCTTGCGCTTTGAATTATCCCAAGCGAAGCTTGAAATTCCTCTTGCAAAAGTTCGTCAATTTCGAGGCCGACAAGAGATACCAAATGGCAGACTGGAGAATTCGTCCGTTGCCAGACGGCATGTTCGACTATGCACGCTCCGACACTCACTACCTTCTCCACATCTTCGATCACCTACGCAACGAACTTGTTCAACACTCGACCCCTGACGACAGCCTCATTGACTACGTTCTTGAACAGTCGAAAAACGAAGCTCTGCAACGGTACGAGCGTCCCGTTTATGACGCTGCCACAGGACAAGGACCAGGCGGCTGGTACGATAACCTGTGCCGCAATCCTGCAGTCCTGAGCAAGGAGCAGTTTGCCGTCTTCAAAGCGGTCCACCAATGGCGCGATGAGGTCGCGAGAGAGGAGGATGAGGGCGTGCAATGTGTGTTCCCTAAACACATTCTTTTCAAGGTTGCCCATGCTATGCCAGTTGATCTGGGCACTTTGTTTAGGACGCTGTCACCGGTGACCCCCATCACCAAGGACAGAGCATCGGATCTTTTGGAAGTCATCAAGAAAGCCAAGATCGAAGGCGCCGATGGCCCAGAGTGGCGTGATGTCTACGTGAAGCCCACGAAGACTGGGCGAGCTGTTGCCGCAGCAGAAACCGAACAGGGTTTCCCGGCATCACAGGATGACCTCCCTACTGCAGAGCGTTGCGATCTGTCACAGTTCTGGGGGGCTGTATTGGACTCCCAGGAGCCCCTGGCGCCTCCAGAGTATTCCGTCGTTGCTTCTGCAGAAGCCCTTCGACTGTCACTCCCTCTTCCCCCAATGCCGAGAACAGTATCTGAAGCTCGTGCTAAGCTTGGGGACTCTTCTCCTGCTAACCCTGCGCCTAAACCTGCTACAACTCCCGCCCAAGCGCCAGAGGAGAAAGAAGAACAGAAGATTTTCACAGTCAAGGAGCTTGGTGGTCCACGTAAACGGAAGGTCACTCCAGTTGAGACGAGCGAGGCAGCTCCGCAGCCGGAAGTGGAGGATGATATCATCGACATTGGGGAGAAACCATCGAAGAAGCAGCGCCGGAAAGAAAAAAAGGACAAGTCTGCACTGCAGACCCCGCAAACCGAAGAAGCCCAACCTGAACCCGAGCCCTTCAATTATGACGCCGCTGCCTCTGTCCTGCACGCCAAACCTGCCAAGTCTTCAGCGGTCTCAAGGAAAAAGCCTTTCAACCCGTATGCAAAGGCGCTCAATACATCGACCGGAGCTCGTGCACCGAAACGCGAGACGGCCGGAAAGTCTTTCACTTTCAGGTAAATGCATTATTGTTATGCATGGAGCCATTCTTTTTTCATATCTGGAACCTGGGAAATGTTGGTATAGACCACATTGGATTTTGAGTACATAGCGATACCCAATTAGTTGGTGATAAAATTGAATGTATATTTTCAACACTGCTATCTATTCACTTTAGTATTCTCCTTTTCATGCTTGACCTTCAGACGGGAACAATGATAACCCCGAAAATTGTAAAGAACAGAAAGGTATCAACACCCTGCCCGTTACCATTGTCGGGTCACATAGCTCTAATACAAGCAACATTACCATATTACCCCGATTCACCTAAACTTCACTGACGCAATTGACAATCCGATGCCCATAGCTAGCCAAAAACCAAGCCTGTACTAACATCTCAATACACAAATCACCCTTTGACTACATGCAGGTCTGCGCCTTGATTTGCGACCCCCTCCACTCATGTGTAGGGTACGACAATTTAGCAGAGTTGAGACTAGACTACTCTAAATTTGACTTTTCACACCTTACACTTAATGTTATAGAAGACAGCCCTAAGCCTAAGAAAAAAAAAGTACCGGGAGTCTCTAATCGTAGCCATTAACAAACCCATGTCTTTCTCAAGACAGTAAAAGATGGCATTGACTAGCTGGGCATCCCACTCTGTGGCAGAATCACGTCGATAGACAACAACCAGTACAAAACAAAAACATCAATCACCATCTATCTAATAACCCCTACTGCCCACCCCATGTGACCGAAGAACAACAGCGAATTTCAGAATCCGGTAATTATCTACACTAGCCAGGTAAACGAATCAGGTAAGTCGCAGCAGCTGAGCTATTTATGCAGGCTTGTTATTTATTTACTTGTTTATGGGGTCTTTGTTGTGAACACAGAACTCTAGTATGTTTCTTTGCATGGAGGGTCAAGATTGGTGGAATGTAGGGGGGGAGGCTTTCTAAATAGACCAGCAAGCCTAGGCGGAGTTCTGTCTATTGGATGTTGCCCTTTTTGGGGGCTTTCGGAAGCAAGAAGGGTGCTATTCGTGGTAGTTTTATGTTTTGAACTTGAGTTTTTCCTTCGCCGGTGCAATGATCGAATGCGAGGCAGCTTTGGGCCTTTGACTGACTAACTGACTAAATGAATCGACCCAAAAACTATGCGACCCTTGCTGTACGGCATATTGCGGGTAAAGAAGGCTAGGGATGAGATGATAATGAGTCTATAATGACGATATTGGTATAGTAGGTTCCTTTAGAGTATCATTTGTTTATATCTTTAACCAAAGGCTTCCGAACCAGAGACGATGAAGAATTCTGGCCAGTCAATTGAAGACATCCCTGAGAAACATAGCATCAATGAACATCAAGCTATCCATAATTCACGACCTAGCCAATATCTTGCGCCGTTGCTTGATCATGTATGAAAACATCATGGGCGACCCTGAGATTGTTAGCGATCTTGACACCTTTTCTATGAGATAGGGCCTCAACACCAACCTGGGACATAAAGAGCGAGAAAGAAGTAAAAGATCCCCATCACAAGAGCGCTAGTCGTTACATTTGCAGCATGAAACATCATCCACCACTCACTGGCGATTCCAATTGGATAGAGCCCGAAGAACAGTGAGTACCTAGAATCTTGTATTAGACTGATTTATTCCTTGTTGAGGCAAGACGTATATTGGAAAGCCATGGACGAGAAGCAATAGAGGCAAAGGGGAGGAAAAAGAACATACCTCATCCATTTCAATACATCAGGAACCGATCCTCGAGCCAATAGGAACACAAAATAGAGATACCGCACTACATCAGCTACTGACCAGGCGAATAGCATACTGGGATAGGCCCATGAGGACGCTGTTACTTCGGGGAAGGCGTAATTGATAGCCCAGACTTGAACGCAACGGCCGAACGCTTGTGTGAAAGTTGTGAAAACGGGGGCTCGCGTGATTCCTTGTCAGGCTGTTAGATCATGGTGATTAACATTCCGTTCATATACGAAGGTTGTACTTACCGGTTGCGGCGTGGAGGACTTCAATGGCTGCTAGGGTTTGCGTCCATCGGGTCCAGGGTTCGAGAGTAGTGTATGTTGTTGTTAATGATGTGGATGTAAAGGCAGTGATGGTTGTGAGAAGGATGTGGAGCCAGAGAAGTGTACAGAGAGAATTATAGAGGAGGAGATATGTTTGTTTTGCAGACATTGTGGTTTACTGTTTTGTTTACACTTGGGGTGGATCAGGATGAGGTTGTGGTTGAAAATTGATTTTATGCATGATGTTAAGTTGAGTGGGTAGTTTTAGTGGCTTTGTCAGCATTTTAGATCTTGGTTTTTTAAAATGTATGATGATAAAGATGGAGGTTTGACTTGGTACTGTTATCTTTCGACTTGTTGGTTGGTATTGACATCGTGTATACTCTAGGGTTGGGCTGGGACGAAATGCATCTAATAATAACTACTACTACCCCGCATACATGTATAATGTCGGTCTTTAAGATATCATACTTTTTTACCCCTTCTCAAGGTTCCAACCCATTTGTTCTTAATAAATTAATTGGCGGCATGTCCCGTTTCACAATGTAGAACTATATCTCAGTGACCTAGCTTATCTTGACCTTCGAAAGTAGATAAACCCTCTCTCTCATATGACGAGTGGAGAAGGGCATTGATTGGTCCCTGGTGTCTGCAATTGATCAAGAGAATAAGCTATCCCTGATGACGAGTGGAGGCCATTTAGACTTTGCACCAGAGGGTTATGTTTTCTTGGTTTATTTGCTCAGCGATCACCTGCTTCTTGGGATGGCGGAGAGCTCTTGCAAAGAACAAAGAAGGATTGTGCGATCTATCGTATTCTATTTCTTTCTTGTTTTCGTATCCACCTAGCTTTCCATTCTTTCCCTGTTGTATGTACATTTAGTATCCTATGAGAAGAGAGAAACACCCTCCTGGATGGCTTTGGCTGAATCGTCACCCCGGTAGAAATGATAAGGTTTATCATGATTCATGTGTTGCGAAGGTTTATTGTGGGATACGAGGTGGACTAGTCAAAATTTGTCAGAGAACTAACTAGGGTGTCCGTGCTCTGAAGGATTAGATAGTGGGTATGGATGGATGGATGACTTGCATCTGAACCGTTTTAGGGTATAGGATACAGTAATGAGGTATGTTCATCGGATGGTATTTGTGACGATGACGATGAACTCTTACGTACCCCGGACTCTCTCGGAGCAGTTAACGGGGATAAATCCCCGTTGGAGACGGACCACATGACTCTTGAAACATCCGTGTGCTTGTCAATTGACTAGTGATTTTAGTTCGCTCAGGAACCGCAGTCCATGATGTAATAGATTATCGGTCTCCTTTTTGAGACGGACCCGGTTCAATTTATGGCTCGATGACCTGATATGTATGGAGCCGGTTGATATTAAGTTGGGAATAACATATGAAAAAAACACTGTATAATTGATCGGATTCAATTTCTTCTATCGGTCTATAATTGTTATTGTTTGGTTTTATTATTGTTTTCTATATATTTGAATGTCTAAGTACTAATCCTGCACTGAACCACACTAAACCGATTCGAGGCAAATGCTGCGGATGATTTCGACGCAGGTACCAGACATGGGTCTGATCCAGCGGGAAATTAAAACTTATGCTCAGGTGCAGGAACCGATCACCGGTCCGGTTGATGAGAGGTTTCATCAACCATGCATTGTGTTACAGATGGGAAACTTCACCTCTCTCTGTTTCCCTCTGTTGTCTTGAGAAATTACAAATCACCCTCTCACAGTTTTTTTTTTTTTTTTTTTTTTTTTTTTTTTTTTTTTTTTTTTTTTTTTTTTTTTTTTTTTTTTTTTTTTTTTTTTCTAAATTTATTTAAATTCATTCCCTTCTTTCCTGATACAACGGAGTCTGTACTCCATAGATATGGGATTGAAAGTATCTGGTGGAGATTCGGCTGTAGTGTGGCTCGTTCTTATCAGTGAAACAACACGATGGGAGGAACTGTGGGCCACCCCAACTCATACCAGAGTGATCCATGATTCATCCAAAATCCATCAAGGAGGAGGGGGGGAAGGAACTTAAGGAGACCAATAATATTAAAGAAATACAGCACACGAGATTTTATGATCAACTCCTGAATTCAAGTTTTGAACAGACAACCGGTCTTACTTAAAATTGATTTCTCAACTGAAAGTCACAACAGGTGCATATGACAGCTGAAATCCGGCTTACTGTCAATGGTTAGTTCACATACTTGGGTCGCATTAACTTTCCCCCTACAAAGGATGTCTGTCAATCTGTCAATCTGTCAAAAAAAAAAAAAGGTAGGGGAAAGGTGTCATTGTCATTGTTTTATCTCTTGATTCATTTTATTTTTCTTTTTTTTTTCTTTTCCTATTTCGTTAGTTAGCCGCCATACGCACCGGGGGAAAATTGAAAAGTAAATGAATGAAGGAGCAAAAAATAAAAATTGTCCTGTTCAAGTCTCCGCTCTTAGGACGGTTGTGCAGCATAAACCAACATTAGACTCGAGCCAATTTGAACAAGCGATTAAATAATAATAATAATAATAATAATAACCCCCTGCTCATTCAACCAGTGGCAAGGCTGGTTCGGTCGCACTGGGACAGGGGTAAGATAACGGATGGGGAAAAGGAAAGGGACTCGAAACGGCCCCGTCAGTTTACTAAATAAATTAGCCAAGGGCGAGGTTACTCTACTCCATACTTGGGCTAAACAATTGCTAACGAGGCACGCTCTAACTCTCTAGCTATGTCCAGCAGGTGGCTCTGTCTGATGGAGAAAAAAAAATTGTCCCCTGCGCCCGGCAAATCCTGTATTGCCCTTTGAATATCAGAGGTTAGAGCTTCTCGGGCTTAAAGCCTCGGAAGACGATCATCCGCATTCATTGTCTGAACAATAATGCAAAGAGTTATATATACTTGTCAAAAGAGAAAGAAAGAAAAAAAAAAAAGGAAGAAAGTTTCTCTTGTCCTCCTTTTCTAGGCTTATGTAATAGATTGGGGCGTTCAACTGGAGAATATTTTACCATGCAGTACAATATGATGAAACTGATATGATATTGAATTTTTAAATCATTTATGGAGACAATCAAGAGGGAAGGACTAGTCTTACTTCATAATTTGTTTGGGTCAATAGCGCTGTGAACTAAAAACTCAATCGATACTTTCTCTCCACAATACCCGGAAGAACTTCAAGTAACGAAACACCGACAAGAAAAAATCTTTTATTGGGAGGGGTCTGCCTTTGCAATCCAAACTGGTATTTGTTTAGGTCTCCTGACATGATTTTTCCCCCCTCTAGGAGTAGCCAGTGAACCACAGGTGAAATGTCTTGAAGAAGTGTGAAAGGACTTAGGCGACAGGGATTAATTGATCAGTGCTCAGTGGAAAAGTGGAGAGAGGGAGAGAGCAAGAGAGAGAGAAAGAGGGGTGAACTGAAATGCAAAGTACACAGTTGGACAACCATATTTTTCATCTTCGGATTAACTACCATACTTTCCTTTTTAAGTTACTACATAAAATCTCGGGGATTCTGATCATAATAAGATTGTTTAAAGAAAATCATAATTATAATCATTGGAATAAAAGATATTAATTACAATGGATTGAGATCCATGATGCATATGTATGTCAATGTATACTCCGTACATGATGTATAGTACTTTTTTTAAGGTACATACATACATACATCCAACAACGACGGTTTTACCTGTTCCTGTTCCTGGTGCTGCAAGTCACGGAAAAGTAACTCCACTGTGTCCCGATCCCTAACGCCCCAAAGGGAATTCAAATATTTTTTTTTTTTAAAAAAAATCAAAAAATCATTGTATTTCATAAAAATAAAAAGAAAAAGGATGGGACTTCTCCCCTTCTACCCCCTCTTTTTTTAAATAAAAGATTTTTATCGTGATTTTTATTTTTATTTCTGTAGTAAAAAAAAAAAGAAAAAGAAAAAGAAAAAAGAAAAAAAGCCTTTACTGGTGCTCCCTTGTCTGGTACACCATTTTCAAAGCATCATCACTATCCTTTCGGTCTCTCCTTATCGCCGCTAGTTATACATACCTTAATAAGTTTCTTTTACTTCTCTTCACATTTTTTTTTCTTCTTTCCTCTCAGTCAGTACATTGCGATTTTTTTCGCCTATATTAATATTATTCGTCAACATCATCCCATTATTACTATATATTTTTTTTTCTGTTTTGAAATTTAATCATTTCTTGCCTTGTTATTAATATTACTTTTATTATTTGTTGGTTTTTTTTTTTTTTTTTTTTTTTTTTGGTTCTTGGTTTTCCTGCCTCGTCTTTTCCCCCTCCATTTGCCAAAAACCCTCTCTTTCTCTTCCCCCCCGATTAATCTCATCTGGCGCCTTGCGCTCCCTACTTTTGACTTTTGAAGTTCTTCTCCTTAACTCAATCCATTCCCTGATCAACGGTCTTCCCGATATTTATCCTCTCTTTTGGTCGGGAAATTATACCAGTCTACCGCGTCTCGTTTATCATTATCTATTGGCGACCATTCTAACATCCACTCGGAGACTTGTCCCCTGTTGATCGCCTCCAGCGCGCTCCACCCCTCGTTGGCATTCCACCGACATTTTTTATTTTATTTTATTAAATTCCTTTTGCTTTTTACCTTTTTATTCTTAACCTTCTTTTTCTTTTTCCCCCTTCCTTCACAAAATTTCTTAACCAAGCAACGGCACTTGCGATCTTATATTTGTCGATAATATTGCAACGAAGCGCCGTCACTACTGGAGTCTCTCCCTACGAATTCCGACCACACACGAACCTCGTTGAACGCGTACGATAAGGGGTACACTTCGCAAACAAACGCTTCGGATACCGTATCACCAGATGACCAGCCCTGACACCTAAAAATCTAGCGACTGGACCCGGAGTTACCAGCAACTACCAATAGAACCCAGCCGGTGAAGGTATCCGTCTACTTTTTGTGGCTGGTTGTCCTTCGTTATATATCGTGTTAGGAGCGCTCTGTGCGTTCAATCACACATTCCGACGTTCATTTTCCCCAGAATGTCCGTGGCGACTATGTTGCAACCAGCTTCGAGAACTTCTACTTCCTCATCATCGTCATTTCAACCAGTTTCGCGACAAAACACCATGTCTTCCCACGATACTCGATCTCTCCGCCAATCGAAGCGGTTTTCTGTCAATGCATTCTACCTGTCTATGTCCGCGAAGGACAGAGATTTGGAAATATCTGATGATTTAGCCAGAGGTGAGTCGGGGGAGCGGGTATGTAGTACTCTGATCTATACTAACTTGTGACTTTCTTAGCACAAAAATATCTACGGGAGCTGAAGTCCAAAATTTCATCGCAATCAAAGAAGAATTTCGTTTTGGAAAAGGATGTGCGTTATCTGGATTCGCGTATAGCGTTACTCATCCAAAACCGCATGGCTCTTGAGGAGGTCAGTGTATCCGAGAAAGACCCCGGACCCGTAACAACCTAGCTCATTATTCACAGCAAAATGAAGTTGCCAGCCATCTGGATGAGGCGATTGATCCCCAGGAAGGTTTCTTTCCCAATGACGACAAGACGCAGAAATACGGCAACCTTCTGTTCCTTCTCCAGTCCGAGCCTCGTCATATTGCCCATTTATGTCGTTTAGTGTCCATGTCCGAGATTGATTCCCTCCTACAGACGGTTATGTTTACCATCTACGGTAATCAGTACGAAAGTCGTGAAGAGCATCTTCTTCTGACTATGTTCCAATCTGTTCTCACCTATCAATTCGATAATACCCCTGAATACTCTTCGCTCCTTCGTCAAAACACCCCAGTATCTCGTATGATGACTACATATACTCGGCGTGGCCCCGGCCAAAGTTATCTGAAAGAAGTTTTGGCCGACCAGATCAATCGATTAATTGAGATGCGCGATGTCGATTTGGAAATCAATCCACTCAAGGTTTACGAAACGATGGTGAAGGATC
Organism: Aspergillus avenaceus; assembly: GCA_009193465.1. NCBI lineage: Eukaryota > Fungi > Ascomycota > Eurotiomycetes > Eurotiales > Aspergillaceae > Aspergillus > Aspergillus avenaceus. Next base: position 25,865 of record ML742261.1, read on the forward strand.
TCGAAGAAAAGGGTTCGTTGCCAGCAGATCTGCCTAGAGCTGTCACGGCGGAGGATGCCGCCGAAAACAGACAGGTGCAGGCGATCATTGCACCACGGTTGCAAGAGCTGACAAGAATCGCTAATGATTTTCTGACCACGATCATCAGTTCGGTAGATGAGGCGCCGTACGGCATCAGATGGATCTGCAAGCAGATTCGGAGCTTGTCAAGGCGCAAATATCCTGACGCCCATGATCAAACTATTTGTACCCTAATTGGAGGCTTCTTTTTCCTCCGCTTCATCAATCCCGCAATAGTTACCCCACGGTCATATATGTTGATTGAGTCTACTCCTACAGAGAAGCCCCGGCGCACATTGACATTAATCGCCAAGATGCTCCAGAACTTGGCCAATAAGCCTTCTTATGCCAAGGAGCCATATATGGCAAAACTCCAGCCATTCATTCAGCAAAACAAGGAGCGTGTGAACAAGTTTATGCTCGATCTGTGCGAAGTACATGACTTTTACGAAAGTTTGGAGATGGACAACTACGTTGCTCTTTCTAAGCGAGACCTCGAACTGCAGATTACTCTCAACGAGATGTATACCACGCATGCGCTTCTGGAGAAGCACAGTTTGGCCTTAGGCCCGGACCAGCACTCTCATCTTCATGAACTCTTAAACGAACTAGGCACCGCCCCGCCACAAGTTCCGCGCAAAGAAAACAAAACTATAACAGTTCCCCTCTTCAGTCGGTGGGAGACTGCCTTGGATGACTTGACCTCAGCTTTGGATATCACCCAAGAAGAAATTGTCTTCATGGAAGCCAAATCGACTTTTGTGCAGATCATGCGGTCCCTGCCACCGAACTCGGTAGTTGCCCGTCGTCCTCTCCGCCTTGATCGCATTGCAGAGGCTGCTGCCACATTGAAGAACGATGCCGTGTTAGTCCGAAAGGGCATCCGTACCATGGAGCTGCTGAGCCAGCTCCAAGACATGGGTGTCATTGACCGCTATGATGAGTTCAGTTTGCTCCGGGATGAAGTGGAACAGGAGCTAGCACATCTGGGATCTTTGAAAGAGAAGGTTCTGGAGGAGACTAAGAAACTCGAAGAAGTCTTCGCGACCATTCGCGACCACAACGCGTATCTGGTGGGTCAGTTGGAGACGTACAAGTCGTATCTCCATAATGTCCGCAGCCAATCGGAAGGGAAGCAGAGAAAACAGCAAAAGCATCAAGAACTCGGCCCATACAAATTCACTCACCAGCAACTTGAAAAGGAGGGTGTGATCCGGAAGAGTAACGTTCCGGAGAATCGGCGAGCGAACATATATTTTATGTTCAAGAGTCCTTTGCCGGGCACTTTTGTTATCAGCCTGCATTATAAAGGTAAGCAAAGCTTTTCAAGTCCGTATTCGCCGTTAGTATACTAATGCCATGCTTCTACAGGACGTGCCCGTGGTCTTTTGGAGCTCGACCTCAAGCTTGATGACTTATTAGAGATGCAAAAAGATAATCTCGAGGATTTGGACTTGGAGTACGTCCAATTTAACGTGTCGAAGGTGCTCACGCTTTTGAACAAGCGATTTGCGCGTAAAAAGGGTTGGTAGGGACCGCTGTCTAGAGGGTCTCTACTCCTGTCACGACGTTTATGAACCCGTGAATTGGCTTAAGGCGAAATCCGAGGCTCCGACCGTGGTTTCACGGTCTATCAACTTCACGAATGATAATTTGACGCTCAAACATTTAGTTTGGCAACGGGTGTGTAATATGTCTGAACCGTCAGTCTATGTGGTGATTTAAACACGGGTGTGTGCCCGTGGCGGGGCTCAAGTCCCTAGAAAGAGGTTGAGTGATGGATATCACATGGACCATGGTCGAATTTGGTTTTCTTTGTACCCAGCTGTGACTATAAAAGGATTGTAATATGGTGAGAGTGGAGTGTTCCTACTCCAGGCGACTCCTTGCTGGCTCGAGGAGGCCATGACGGGGATGATTGGGCGGTTTTGGTTCAGGTATACCCCGTTGGATGAATTTGTTTTTTTTTTTTTTTTTTGATTTCACCATTTTGGATGATTTGTGTTTGACGTTATGCCGATCTACTGTTTATGTACAGTTAGCATCTGTTGAATCTATGACGGAATTAATGTACCATATCTGTTCGGATGACTGTATTATTATACTGCTAAGTTTGACTAGCTTATGATAACCCTAAGTATCAACCACCTAATTAATTCAAGCTGAATATTCTCGCGAATATCAATTTTCACAATCTTAGTTCATGCTTCATGGAAGAATAGACGCTTTCATAGTAGTCTGTTGCAAGTAGTGTAGAATAATGATCGGGTTTATGTTTTGGCTAAAATCAAGCATCATTGTCCAGTAGTATTCTTTGAAATTAAGATTCTGAGAAGCTCTGTGATTTCTTTTTTTTCTTTTCTTTCTATGTATCTACACATATACATACATTGCACACTATCCAGTTGTAGGGATCAATATGGGTAGTTCAAGTAGTAGCTATCAATATTGCGAGAAGTTGAAATGTATAATAAACCTTGGGTTTAAGTCTACCGGCGAAATGCCAATTTCCAGCAATTCCAAATACCAGTTTCCAACATTGTATACCTTTCAATTTGTATCATAGACAGTAAACATGATCACGGGATTTTTCCGGGTTAATAGCTGGTTATTAGATGAGAGAGATCCGAAAGTTAGGGTAAATAAGTAGTAATTTAATATACATTATGAAATGTAAATCATGAAAAAAAAAAAAAAAAGGCGCTATTTAATGTACCGGAGATTTGCTGAGATCTAGATTAGGTCCCCTGTTACCTGTACCACTGATGATCATGATCCGAGTCAATTCTTTATATTTCAAAGGCTCAATCTTTAAGTAGTATTCTTGTAGAGTTGTAACAACATTTGATCTCGGAATTAGAAGAGGTAATCCCGAAACTAAATAGTAAAAGGAGAGAAGGCTTAAAACTGAGCCAATAAACATGGGAGGTTTTAACTGTTGAATTTTGTTAAGAATATAAAAAAGCAAAAAAAAAAAAAAAAAAAAAAAAAAAAAAAAAAAAAAAAAAAAAAAAATACTCAGTCAGAGCCTTACTGTGCAGATCAGAGGTAGGTGTCTCATAGTGGAGTGCCATAGATATTAAATTATCTAAATAGTAGACAGTTGATTTGAATGATGGAAATGCGGCGCAGGAAAGACTCCACCTGATTAATTTAGGCGCAAAACAAGGCGCCGAACTCGCGTCCCGCTTCGGTCACGTGACCCTACAGTAACCTCATCGATCACCACTCGACGCAGACCTGCATCTCCTCCAAGAGCTATCCACGATCACAATCAAAACCATGTCATGATCAAAGGAGCCTTCCAAGGTCCTGGGGGTTCACAGATTGGTACAGGGACCTTTCAAACAGGCATTTCGCCTGGCAGCGGGCATCTACACCGCTTTAGGTTTGAACTTGACCCAGTACTCTGGTTCACCATTCCACCCGACGCTATTTTGGGCCTTATTAGAGGATGGGCACAATCTCTGTGCCGTACGGTGGCCCTGGCACAGCGTGGTCACTAGAGAACAAGGCAAGAGCTGTCCCCAGGGATTCTTTCCCCTCTCTCACTCTTGCCTTTCCCAGAAATCGGATTCATCGGTTCCACCTTCATATCATCTTTAGTACCCAACAGCTTTCTCAGATTTGGTCCATCATCATTGGTGTCTCCTCACAGGAAACTGTTTCTGATTCATCACACTCTGAAATCAGTGGCCCATGAACAGCCTCTCCCAATTGATTAACTTTACTTGACATCGTGGTGCCTTGACCTTCTTGCGGAATGGCGGGCATGTCGTACCGCAGTCTCCGCAACTTCCTTTCTCTCTCTCTTTTTTTTTTCCCTTCCCCCCCTCTAACCCATTATTACAAGCATTATTAATCCCTTTTTTGCCTTCTTATTCTTTTTTTCCTTTTCAACGATCCTGATAGGACCCCTCTCAGGGCAACGCCACGTCGTCTAGTAGCCTAACAAGAACATACCACAAATGGTTTGCAGGCTCAAGTCCCCTTTGTCCAGGACAGATTTTGAAAAAAAGATTCATTTCAAAAAAAAAAAAAAAATTACCGCCCTTTCCCATCGCGGGATTTGGAAGTCTTAACTTACTGCTTATCACTTACCAAAGACAGTTTAAACCCATGATCCTCTCAAAAACCAAAACCTAATATACGCGCGCAACTTTCCACAAGAAAACCGTTCACTGACTCGAAACTCCGTATTTCGTTGGCTCCAGTCAAATAATCCGGATCGCCACCGGAGAAAAAAAAAAAGAGACCCAACTAAACACGATCCTGCTGTGCCCCGTTTCATTATTTGATTTGACGACACCCGCAATCAGATGATGAGAAACGTATGCGGTGCTAATGCAGCCACACACTTATACACTTGCTAATCATAACTGTCAAGTGGATCCCCTTCAAAAAGAAAGAAAAATTGTCATAGTCTCTCTATCAGCCTGTTTAAAAATCAACAAACGACAGCCAACCATTTCCCCTCTCTTCCCTCTTTCACACAGATAACGCCCCACGAAACAAAGGTTGGCTTGGACAAGCGCCTCTACTGTTCTGTGGCTTTAGGCTTCTTCCTCCATTTCTAGCGGCAACTGTTCATCCACCTTAGGTTCAACATACACTGAGATCAGGATACCCCGTCGTTTCATCATATGCATCTGGGGTTCATAAGCTTAATCTTCCGCAATGGAAATAACTCCCAATGCAAAAGCATCCAAACTTTGGATCCGCTCTTGATCAATGGACACGTGTACTCGGCTCTTCCTTCGTAAAATCCAAAGAAAATGAAAAGAAAACAGAAAAGCAAATAAAGAAAGTAAGAAAAAAAGGCAAAACTCTTCACTCGGCCGGAAATCTCCGTAACAACGGCCGAGCTCATAGATCCATTCATCCCCCTTTGAAGCTATCCCAAATCCCGGAGCTTTTAAACACTAGAAATCTCCGAAAACCATCTAGCACGATCTAATTCTCCAAGTGCCTAACCGGGTAAAAAATCCTTCAGGATTAAAGGGACTGCCTGCACCCACAATTCACATTGATCCTTGATACTTGCAACTTCTATCTATCACACCGTGTAACTTTTTTCTCCCAGATACATAACTCACTATTCAGAAACTAAGCCAGTTCTACAACAGTGTTCTGCAGATACAGAGATATAGACATCTATGACATCAGATCAAAAGAAAACTATGAAACTACAGTGGAGAAATAGTATATCAAAATTTAAAAAGGAACGTGGAATTTCGGCTAGAAGACTTCGACAACAGCGCAGCAAATGCCTCAATAGGAAAAGCGGCATTCAGAGAAAAAGAGAGAGAGAAAGAGAGGAAAAGCACACACAAAATTCAGAGAATAGAAGGGAAAAAAAAAACACGAAAAATGAAAAATAAAATGAACATGACACGATGTGGCGCTATCAAGAAGAATCATTCCTGTAACTTAGGCTTCACAGGGTTTACCATAAAAAAGGCAGTTGGAAACCAGCAGCCCACCACACAAAGACAGAACAATGCATATATGCTATGAATGGAAAAAAAAGGAAAGGGGAAGAGAGAGAGAGAAGTAAAAAAAAATAGCCGAGACTTTCATGGTATTTGACAGACGGCAAAGAACACAAAAAGAAAAAAAGAAAAATTTTTTTTGTTCTCGGTTTCTTTTTTTTTTTGTTTTCTCTTGTTCCCACGATCTAATAGCTTCCCGTCATCTCCCAATGAATCTTGAACAAGTGGACAAGGGAATCCAAAATATAGAGGATTATCATAGTGCTGCAAGGAAATCAAAGCAATGAAAGAAATAAAATCAAAACAAAACAAAGAAAAACGGTTGACGAAACGCTGCGCCTGACGATCCTCTAGAAGTACATGTTGCAGGGCAGGGCATTATATTGGGAAGGTCCCACAGTTCATTTCCCTCCCTTGGACGCTCGTCTGGGAAACCCTGTTAGCTATCTACTCGAATGTCGCATACGGTGGGAATTAATCCATCCATAACTTACTTGCCTCGGCCCTACCCTCCATGGGCAGGGCAGTTGTAGCCCTCCCGGCGACGGACTTGCTGCCGCACTCCAGTGCAGTCGGTTCCTCGCTTTGCGCAGTAGACGACGTCCCCTTCGGGGTGTGTGCAACCACAGTCGTACTTGTAGAAGTATTGGGAACACATTGTCGAGGTTTTTTTTAAACGTTGGTGGAGCGTCCGAGTGGGTTATTGTGTATTTATTAAGGAATAAATATGGTCAGGTCCACTCGATAGAGAAACGTGTGGAGATCAGAAGGATGGAAGTGATCGGTCTCAAGGGTTCTTTGCTCTGAGAGGAGACTTTTGATAGAGAACTGTTGTGATGATGTTCTGATAATTCGACGGATCTTGAGGACCTTAAATAATGACATCTCGGCCTTGCTTTCAATCCAAAATGTATAGAATGACTGCGGTTGACTGTGCCGCAACAACCACATCTACAAAAAATAACAAAAAAGAAAAAAAAGAAAAAAAAGGTACCAGGGGGCCTGAGACCCAAGATCAACCAAAAAAATAATAATGAACGAATAAAATCAATCAGAGAGTGGAATAAAAAATATAGTAAGTGGAAAAAAAGATGTAAGAAACAAGGTTAGTTCAAGGATCCAAAATCTACGCAGGATACAAAACTTTTTTTTCCTCCCTCGGGCAAATCCCCACAAGAAGTCAAAGTAAGATTTGCGCCGAAGACGTTGGTGATACGATCTACATCACATCCAACAGATATGATCACCAACTTATGAGTCGAATGACAGCTCGAGGCTCACTGCTTCCGGAAAGCTACTGCACCAGGTATCCCCAACATCGAGCAAGATTGGCGGCTATACGGATGATCTGGTAAGGTGGCACCCACTTGGAGGCTTTGGCGTAAAAAGAAGGTTACCAACTGTTGTAAACGAAGTCATTGTGATAGCAAGTCGTCCGCGAAAACTGAAAGGAACCCCTGTCGCGAACACCATTAGACTCCCGCAGTTGCATCATGAGAAACCTTGACATCATCTTCAGGGCCATGCGGCATGCAGTTATGCAAGTCTAAAGCCAACAACTGCGTTATCAAATCAGTATCCACAACTAGCCAACAGAGTCCACATCGCTTAGGGTCATGCCGCAACCGGACATTGCTTCATCTTGTACATCTGACGAATGTCACACAGACATTTACCTAGCTTCCGCACTAAGGAACTTACGCTTATCACAGTCATCTCTTTATCATGTGTACCCCAAGACCCTAGTTGGTGGAGGGGAGGGGCAAGAACGTCAACCAGTGGCCTGAATTGATCGGCTCAGATATCAGAGCCCATAGTCATCCCCAGTCATACATCATCCATTCCCTGCCTGTGTGCCTCGTACAATAGCAGAGGATACTGCGGTAATTCTTTGACTCATGGAACCAGCGTCCCAGTCAGGGGGTGCCGCAGTCATTGTGCATATATGTCTCGTCCCACAGTAACAACGGCGACGGCGACAACAGACGAAAGTGAGCCTCTGAAGCCCCGCCAAGGCATATTGGAATAGATGGGGTTGCAGACTAAATGGAGATAATCTGCAAGAAGCGCACTGCCATCACAGATATTTAGTCTTTGTGACTTAAATTGGCCAATGCCTGGGGCAGAGAAGCTAAACGCAGTTGGTGATATCTGCAAGTCTGCCGTGGAAACTCTCCCACCATCAATTCTGTTGGCGGGCGGAGAGGGGAATTGCACAGTAACAGGAATCACTCGGGATTCGGAATAGATGCCAGAATAACCGGCCGGTTCCTGCCTTACGACGGCGCCATCTGATTACAATGTTGGTGTGATATTGGCACAGAGTTCCCACTGCGAACTAGTTTTTAGCGTTCGGCAGTGCAAATAATTAAACCTCTGCCTATCAGTTTCTCGTCATCTTCAAAATCACCTTAACTGGGAAACCATGGGGACAGCTCTAAAAGAGTGTCTGTTGACACAGGGCGTTCACACCGCAGTGCGGCGCTCCTGCATTGAGGGGACGCCAGCGGGTCTGTGGGCAACGGGCCCGTCAGTCTGGCTCTTTTCAGCCGCTGAGTGTCGACTATGTGGCGCGGTCGGTTGAGCGATACGGCACGAAGACAGGGGGCGCTAACTCTGCGACAATCAGCACGTCAAACGGCATATGGCACGGCCTCAATTTAGCCGCCGTTGGCTTTTGCACAGGACGAAGTTTTAGATTGGTGAGGGGACCAAACTGGACCCCTTCTTAGCATCTTGCCGCAGTCTCACGTGACGGGATTGCCCTGCGGACTATTGCCTTATCTGAATCTTAGATTCATACACGTAACGAGGTATGATCACTCTAAAGCTCTTGTTGAAAAATGAACGGAAAGCTATAGAAGAGGTAGGTAGTTAGTAGAAGTAATAGTGCGATATTGGCCTTGTTACGGAATAAACCACTGCAGCGAAAAGGAAGTGGAAAGAAAAAAAGAAAAAAAAGAAATAGGCCCGAACCGCGGTTTGAACGCGGGACCTCTCGCAGATTGGATCATTAACCCAAAGCGAGAATCATACCACTAGACCATCCGGGCTATGGATATTGTAATTTCCTTATCAAGAAAACATCATCCCCATACTAATAAACGTCAGTTGGGCTCATGTAAATCACTGCAGGGATATAGTATTCTTCTCCTCACTATACTAGGGGGAGAGCCTAACAACCCCCGAGGCTGAAAGGCAAGAGCATCATATAAGCAAACACAATGTGAGCTACATTTCTCTCGAGACAGTAAAACTTCTTTAGGCTTGAGAAAGGAACTCGCCGGAGAAGGAGAGTGTCTTTTTGATCAGGAGGATTGGATCAACTCCTCGAGGTGCTAATGGAGTTACCCCTTTCAGAAATGAAGGCGGTTGGTGGTCTGCTTTTACTGGCCTAGGTCATTGCCATGGTCTACCATCCTCTGTCCTTGAGTTCTTAATCCAGTAGCAACAAGTCGCAGTCGTATATTCGCAAATAGTCTGCTGAAATGGTTTTGGGTATCACGTTGGCTATATCCAAGGGAAACAATCCCTTGAACAGTTAATCAGCAGGCTTGTTTATAAATCACTTTTTATCATCCTCGGCTTGAGGTATTGGAATACACGACAAACGACGCACCGAGAGAATACTTTTGAACTGTTTCGCACAGTTTGTTCAACCCATTATTGTACTGTAAAATCGCCTCTTTCGCCCGGAATTTGAGCCGAAAATGTTGCCGTTTTGATGGGCAAATCGTCCTCACAAATAGCAGTAGTCTTTCCCGAAAATGGGATGAGCCTAGGTGGTCTCAAGATTGGTCGACCCTTAGTTATGACGACCCTTCTCTGAAGCTTGATTGCAGGTATAAAATTCTTAGACATGGTGGCTTGAGACTGATTGATCATCTGCTTTCAAACAGTTCCCTTATTTGAGATGGCTCGGTATGTGTTTACATGAAATCTTGAATATGGTTGGCTATGAATTTGAGTCTAAGCATGGGAGATAGGATTTCCTTATTTTCTTTCTTTTAGCACCATTAGCAGTGGCCTTCGAATTCCAATCGAACCTGTCACCACAAGCTGGCCATTTTGAAAATATGTGGTCACAGATTTCTGCAGGCACTTGGTACGAGGTCTTTGATACTGTTCAAAGAGGCTCTCGTGGCGCACAAACATGACTGGGAACCTGTAAGATATTCAGCAATATTAGGGCCGATGATAGTTTTCAATGCATCAGAGCAACGTTCACTGTCTGGCACAACGCTAGGGAAGTAATACTGTAGCCTCACGGAAGCCCCAGGCGCCCTTTGCTGTGATCATTAGCTCTTGTGTAGAGAAGGCCACGCTTCAAAATTAAGAGTGAGTTCAATAAGCCTTTCCAATAGCGTAATGCGGGGGAAATATACTCCCTCTCAGTAGAAGCAAGTCGTCCTCAGGGAGTTAAAGAGATCAACACCACAAAGATGGAAAGACATTGAGCAGGGGGGGTTGTAGCATACCAACTTCGAGAGAGGGTGTCTGAGGAGTATACCGCATGGCCGACTTTCCTTGTACTGCCTGAAAGGGCTCGGTGAAAAAAAAAAAAATACACAGTAGATGTAGACCGAGGACTAATAACAAGGTAAGGTGATTACCAGTATTCAATCTGACAAGATTTCCGGCCAAAGTAAAGGTTCATAACTACAGGTCATCTCAAAGCTAGAAACACATCCAGCTTCATGAGCAACGATACCGAGTTAAGGACGTGGTAAGCATGTTAAATGTGTATAGCTTTTCTGAGGTCAGAGCAATAATGACCATGATAATGGTGGCATTGTAGGTCATATTGATGAGCACAAAAATTTCCACGTACCCGGATCTACTGGCATTCATATTGGGACCTCAAACCAGGAGCAAGTAAGCAAAGGCTATTGTCAATGTCAGTGCTTTCCTAGCGAGGGGGGGGAGGTTGGTTGACTTACAATAGCCGATAGGCAAGTTGATGCAGATTACGAAATTTCCATGTGATGACGGTTCAAATAAAGGCCACTTGCAGCACTCACAGTGATGGAGTCCCGATCGAGGACCATATACTCATAGTAAATATGCACAAAATGTCATAGATCATGACAACTTGGTCATTTGACCTATATCACCGCCGTCAAGCTCTCATCGGCAGTAAAACTAGCGAAAGTCGGACAGCTTGTAAAAGACAAATGAACTTACACAGCGCAAGAAGAAGTTGTCGGTATTGTTAGAGATCAATGGGCCGCCTTTACCAGCCACTGATTAATCTATGCTATGATGTCTCTGAGAGCTGGCCACAGATTAGCCTGGGAATGACGAACAAGCAGCTTTGAGTCCCAAGGTCTAAATCGAGCCACAAGGAGTCAGTCAAGATTGATGCACCAACTCTATCAATTAGGTTTCCGAGATAGATATCGACCTTCACTCACCTAGGCTCTTATAGACGCTTATGTTATCTTCAAAACTCTCAAGACCACGGCCACACCGAAAGTAAAGGATGACAATTTTCGCTAAGGAGGTGCAGCAGATGGGGCCCGACATATCTATCAGCAAATTACCTTTCATGAGGTTCAGCAGTTATTTCAAAGCCGATTGGGCTTTGAAAAAACTGCTGAACCGGCGATATCTAGGATGCCTCGCGGATGAATGGAATGAATGTTAGTCTACAGGGATGTGGACAACAAAGCATAATCATTGCAGTAAGGCACAGGATGTTCGCTTTCCGAATGAGACATCTAGAACGATGCGGAAACAGATCGGCATAAACTCAGTGGAGAATCAATGTGGCTGAGTCTGGGTTGAGATGGCAAGAGCTACGAAGGGAAAGAAGAAGAGGTTCTGAATGGAGAGAAGTTACGACTGTATAGTGACGGATCACGACACCGTCGGTGTATTATACGAAACATTGTCTGGAATTATACATCTGCATGTTCACCCCATTTATCATACAAAAGAAAGAAGGAAAGGAAATAGAAAAAACTTTTAATTTCCAACTGTTCAATTTCCCATCTGACACAGAATGAGAAACCACTTATCGTCCAGTTAAAATAAACATTGTCTCCCAGATAGTGACAAGTAAAATTTATGGTAAACTATTCAATCAAATGGAAAAGCCCACGGATGTACACCGGGCCCCTAAGCAAAAATCACCCTTACATCCTGCCTCATTCCATGACTTCTAGAACCCCATAATGAAGAACTTTCAAGATAAGACGTCAGATAAAAGAATGCTGCCAAGGCATCCAGAACCCCCTTAAATCACATCATGTGGTACTAAACACAACCCACCGTCACCCCAAATCAGAAATAATGCGGAGTGACAAACAAAAAAAAAATTAAAAAGGGCAGACCCTCAGTTACTCCATTACTCCATACTCCATAAACGTACTCTGTACCGTCATACCTATCTTTTCTTCCCACCCCACATCATCCAAACGGAAAACCAATAGTTGCAGCACGTTTCTTGGCTCTTGCTTCCTGGTCGCTGATCATCCGAGGCTGAAAATTCGGGTCGCATCGGTTGCGGATGATCAATAATCGACAACAGCTCAGCTTTCGTTTCACGGCCAGCTTCGGCTTGGCAATGCTTTCTCATTCCCCCCCCCTCCTCTATCTACAATTTTTTTTCCCTCTTGGGGAACCACCCGGGTACTTCCTGTAACTGATCTTCAGGACGAACAACTCACCGAATAGACCTTTTGATCTGTAAGCCAAGATAAAAGATCTTCCCGAATGACGTTTACGTTTCTTTTCTTTTTTTTTCTTCGTCCCCCGCGCCATAACATAGCTGGAGGGAAAAGAATGTTCGGAAAAAACATGTGAAATACCAATTTACCATACAGTTTTTTGCCCCTCATTCCTTTTTCCCCTTCTGCACGATTACGGAATTATAGTATGAGATAGTAGTATGAAGATAGATCGACAATGTTCCACCCGACTCCCCCCATGAAACCCTGCTCTTTAAACACCCCCTCATAGTTTCCCGTTCACTTCACATGTATAAATAGGTGGCCGTGTCCAGCCGAAAAGATCTTAATCCCAGACTCCAGATCCTCATTCTCTTTTCTTCTCTCAAAGAAACTCTCTCAAACATATAAAGCACACACATCCCACCCTCAAGAACCAACAACCCTTCCATTCCTACCTCTACCTCTTACCTCTTTCAAAGAGGAAACCCAACCCAAGAATCAAAATGCAGCCTACCAACATGCCATCCTCCAACACCTTCCTCGTCCTCTCTCCAGTCCCCGTCAACAACACTCACGCCCGTGAGCGTTCCAGCAGCCAGTCCTCGACAACCTCCACGGCGCCTCAATTCTCGCCCCTCCCAGGCGGCTACCTCTACCTGGGCCATGAGCAAGACAGCACCCGGAACTAAACTAAAGTCTGACATCAATGAAAAAAAAAAAAAAAATTAAAATGACGAATCGCGCTGGCCACGATCCTCCTGCACGACTCCTGCAAGAAACCCTGTCCAAGACTTTTCGAAACTGCATCGGACGAATGGAAAGAGTATGAAAGCGAGGAGCCGATTTCGTTTCTGAATCTGTTGTTTACCATGTTACCCTTTTTTTTTTTTTTTTTTACTTTTTAGCTTTATCATGCTTTACTTTGATTATCTATAACTATCACGTATTCATATCAATGATACTGAGTTTTACCCTGAAAGATAAGGGGTACAAAGAAATCTAAAAAACAGAATGAAGTAAAAATGCCAAGGACATGGCAGCTACACGCCAAGCCCTAAAAAATCAATAGATAGATCCAAGATCAACTGGGTAATGTCTACCTGACTTCTCCGTACTTCCCCGCCAAGATTCTCTCCACAGGGTAAAACTCTCCGGTGGAGAGAAGGGGAAAGAGAGCATCATATCATGTAGTAGAAAAAGAAGAAAAAGAAAAAGAAAAAAAAAAGGAACTGAATCTAGAACCTTATTCCGCTTCTCTTTCCGCGGAAAGAAAAAAAACGAAAATGTCCCCTTACCCCACCATGTATGTAACTATGTAAAAAAAAAAAAAAAAAAAAAAAAAAAAAGTTAAACTACAGAGAAGGGGGAAAAAAAAGGTAAACAAGATTACATCATCCCTCCCAGTTCTCATTCATCTAGAACCAAACAAGTGGGGGGAAGTTATCTCCCCCAAGGTTGTCGGTGTAACCCTTGTCCCCGTTCTTGTGCATCAGTCCAGCTTAGCCACCTGTACAGCTATACCTGCATTTACGCGTTATCAGACAGGACCTGTACTAGAGCTGAGCATACATCATGCAGTTGAACATGAATACTATGTGCCAAGTACAGTCTGGTCATGGGACTTGTTGTGATAGGTCCCGGACGTGATTAGCAGTACGTCAAGACCTATGGATATATATTGATATACGCATCATGATATACTAGTATGGAATAAAGTGACAGTGTAAGTACTAACTGATAATGAGGAATATTACAGCATCACTATAGCCCGAGGGAATGACTTGCCCAATCTTAAAAGACACCGAAACTCAATTTCCCTTTCATCATCTCTTTCCTAAATTCAGTTACCCAACCCCAAGCTCTCAAACTAAACCCGTAGAACAAAGACGATCTGAAGATCTTCTTGGCTGAAGATCTTGGCTTCCAACGAGGGTTGAAATTTAAATAAAGCCTAAAACCGGTCATGTGGTCGACATTCCACAATTCGACCGGATATTGATTGATTGATCTGTTGGTCCAAGTGTCTGCATGAGCATGTGCTCGCTCAGCCTCGGCGCTATTTTTAATCTAAGATTAATCAATATAAACGCCGCGAAACAGCCGACGGTCACACCATCCATCCCGGTGAGCTCCCGGTGAGCTTCCTGGCGGATTAATTATATTACCATGACCCAGACATCGAGCATCGTACATCCAAGGCGATATTTCCTTTCCTTTTTTTTTTTTTTTTTTTTTGCAAAAGTTCACTTGATATTCCGATGTGGTCAAATAGCTCCTAGAATGCCTTGCGCCAAAATATAAAGAAAAAGAAAAAGAAACAACTCCAGGCAAAGAAGCAAACAATCAATGCAGATGCAGGTCTCACTAATTGGACACAAGTGCACATCTAACAGCGCACCCCATACAAATGATATAAAAACAAAACAAAGACCAAGGGTTTATCAAATGCATGACCCCACTGAGTAATGAACATATTAAATTACCCTCAAATAGTCCTGCTCGGCTAAAAGGAGGAAAGGTTCGCCGGATCAGATCAAAAAATGCTTCTTTCAAGACTGTAACGTGGCAGCAGAGAAGGTAAGGAAGAAAAAGGCCGCTGGAGAAATAGACAGAATCAATTTACAGTCAGGGCTATAGAATAACAGAAGAAACGAAGTTTGAACAAAGGAACTAAAAAAATTATTCTGACAAAGGAAATATAAAGTTAAAAAAAAAAAAAAAGGCTAAACATGGATATGTATGCGGGAACAACGGTTGCTGGTACAAGAGAGGACAAACCGGTAGCTGCAGCAGAACGGGGCGAAAGCTGCTGGGTATCACGGGGTATCCAAATAACCTCTCTGCTCTTTCCTTCGAGGAATCAAAGAGCCAGATCGGCTCAAATCCTCCCTTCCAAGTGTAAATGTTTATGAAAACGGGTCTTATTACATCCGGCGTGTGATTGCCAGGTCCCGTGCGAACGATATCGGCATTTCGGTACCGCTTTAGGGTGCGCCAAAGTTGTTCCTGGATGTTTCAATATTCAATTCCTGGAACACAAAGGCGAAGCCAACAACCAGAACTGCTTGTTGATCCTGATCGATGTCCTATCGGACATGCCAAGACTTATTCAACATGTTAACCTTGTATGATAGGTTGAAATGAAATAGAAAAAGAAAATTAGGCACTTGTTTGATCTACCGGTCGTCGCCTGCCCTCGACTTCGCTCGTCGCCGAAAGAAATCCATGACTTTCCTGGCCGCACCAGAGCTCCCAGAGTGATGAGACAGATCACGCTCATACTCATAGGCATCTGCGAATTTCCGGTGATTTTTTTGCAACACTGTGGCCCCTCTTGTTGGTCGGCCACCTTGTGTCGACTGCTGAGGTGTACCATCCATGTGGCTACTATAGTCATCGTAGTAACTCGGCGTTGAATGGTTAGCATATTGATTCCGATAGTAGTGGTCATTGTCATTTTGATACACTTGCTCGGCCGAATACGATGCTGGCTGATATGTTGACATAGATTGTGTTCCGTGTAGGACAGCGAACTGTTCATCAATGCGCGCCTGGTAGTTTATGGGTTCATCCTGTACGAAAACCTCATCTGCCGGGGCACCTTCAGGCGCCATGTTCATTGCGTCTTGTGTTCCGTAGCTGGTTGCACGTGCACGGGGCCGCAACTCTCCAGTTGAGGGCTTTTGTTGCGTCCTAGAATCTGTGGAACGATCTACCTGTGACTCATCATCGGGTGTCTGCGACCTGCTCGAAGACGACAGGCCCTTGAGAGAGAATGATGCCGGCAGGAGCGAGAATCGGCGAGGCCGGTTCTCACCACCTGCTTCACTCGTCTTCCGGTTGGACCCGTACTGCATAGATCGCCGTGAGTCCATAGACATCCGAGGCAATTCCCCACCAGAAGCATCTCTCATGCTCGTAGGAGGGTAACGCTTGTTAGACTTTTGGCGAGAATTTGACCCACTACGCCCCCCGAAAATGGAACCAGACCGCCCAAATAACTTCTCGCTAATCCCAGAGACAGTGTTTGATCTTTTGTGGCCCTTCGGGGGCTCTTGCCGGGGCGTTGTATTGAATTTGGCAGGGAGGGCTTGCGCGCTTGGACGACCAATTGACCCCGAAGACTGGGAAGGTTCTTGGGGGATTGGTCCAGATATGACGTATTGCTTGCTCTTTGGTTGTGCCAATCGGCCATGCGCATTGGTTGCTGCAACAGTTGGTGCCACGGGCTGTCCATAAGATCCACGCGACGGCAGACGCCCAGTGTTGAACGAAGCCATGGAGCCACCTGTGGTTGGCCGCATAGGATGTGTTGCTCCCGTGAGTGCCGATGCATCTGATGTTGAGCGAGGCATGTGTCCGGACGGCGGGCGTTGTGTCTTGCTGCTATCTGTAGTCTGAGAGCTTGGAGCCACAGGTACATCCTGCGGTACGGTTTCTGGCCGAGGGAAGACTCCCACATCTTGGCTGTTTGACCTCGCTCTGGTCGATACTGGCTCAGCTGCTTCAGCTGTATTGTATGGTCCTGTGGGGACTGGTGCCATATTCTCTCCTCTTGTCGTTTGCGACTGAGGAGCGACATATTCAACCTGAACAGTCCGTCGCTTGGTGTCGCGGGGTGTCTTGGATCTCTCGGCTGCTTGTTCCTGATTAACATCTCCCGAGTGGTGAACAAGCCCTCCCAAGGAGGGAATTGTGTTTTGATATGTCTTTGGAGGCTCCCTAACCGACGCGCTGCGTCCCAGAGATGGAGCCTCTTTGGCGGGTTCTTTCGCAGGTAATGAGTCAGCCGGTGGACCATATGCGGATGCTGAGGGACATGTACCATTAGAGACAGTTGTCGTTGCAATGTCGGCGACCTTGGTTGTGCTACTGGTGATGTGCGACACAATATGCGAGTACTCGCTGAGCCAACTATGCCGTGCCACTTCGAAAAGATCTGCTCGTTTCCTCGGATCCGGTACCAATATCCGTCTCAAGAGATCACGCGCATGCGGTGTGACATATTCAGGGAATGTGAGCGGCGTGGTAACGATGTATTTATAAAGCAAGTTAATATTATCGCCATCCGGGTTTGCTGGATCGTCATCAAAGGGCAGATAGCCGGCAAGCATTGCATACTAGTTGGGTGACATGTTAGAATTGTCAAGTCCAGAACAGAAAAAAAAGCCTTTTAAAGGCAGCAGTTGCATCTCTTACCAGAATAACACCGCAACTCCAAACATCTACTTTTCGTCCTGTATACAGCGAATCGCTAACAACAAGCTCTGGTGCAGCATAGCAAGGACTCCCACAACTAGTCTGCATTAGGTCACCACGCCTTAAGCCCTTGGCGTTTGGCCTGTCAAGTCGCATCCTCTTTACGAACTCCTTATTGGTAAGGTTGTATTCGATCTCGTCCCCTAGCTCATCAATTGGATCAAACGTGTTCGCAAAGCCAAAGTCCGTGATGATGATGTTGCGGTTCCGGTCCAGGAGAAGGTTCTCTAGTTTCAAATCACGATGAACAATACCCTTTTTATGAAGGTATCCAACGCCGGAGACTAATTGCGCAAAGAGTCGCCGGGCTGCATTGTCTTTAAGGTATCGGTTGTTCAGGATGTGGTCGAAAAGTTCACCTCCGGATGCGTACTCCATAATGATACCGATGTGCCTATCGGTCTCCACCATTTCGTGAAGCCGGACAATGTTGGGATGAGAAAGGTCACGCAGAATCGAAATCTCCCGGTAGATTTTGGGCAGTCGGCTGGGATTGGAGCCTAATGACTCCCTTCGAATCAATTTGATGGCCACTTGAATGCTACCATCCTTTTTCCATCCTAGCTTCACCTTACCAAACTCACCCTCTCCTAGCGTTTGCCCCAACATGTATTGACCGAACGTTGTTTCTTTTCGCTTCATTGAATTCTCGCTGTAATCATGCCTGCTTCGCAGCCCGCCGCGACCTCCATCGTCAACACCTTCACTACCTACCAAGCCCAGCCCTGGCGTAGGGGTACTATCAGTCGAGGCGGATGCGGATGTTCCAGCTTGTCGGACTTGTTCTCGCTCGACATCCACCGACGGATCGCTCACTAGTACTTGATTGATCACCGCACTCGACTCCTTCACCAAGTTTCCTTGTCCTTGAATCGCTTCCATGGGGTCCTCTGAGCGAACGGGGGCGGCGGAAGACGAAGCTGCCTGGCCTCGGTGATTTCCTCCGCTCATTCCTCTCGAAGGGTCCTCAGATGTTTTCGAAGTGTGTCGCCGGGACCGTGAGTCGTCCCCTTTTCTTTCACGGTGGTTTGCGTGCCGTTCGTCGCCTTTGTTCTTCCCGTGTCGCGATCCTGCGACCCTCTCGCTTGAACTCTGACTTCGATTGGTCGAGGATGTTCTCGGTGGGGGGACCGGAGGTGCACCTAGCAGGTCAGGATAAACAGGGGATCGGTGGTTGTTCTGGGCGGACGACGGCACCGCTGGGGTCAAGGCTGGAGATGCATGAGTGGTGTGAGGCAGGGACTGTGATTGGGGGTCGCTCATAGCCAAGGACGCTGTCGGAATCGGAACAAAAGATGACTGCTGAGAACTTAGCGCGCTGTTCATTGTAGGTCCGAGTGGGTGATTCGACAGCCACGACTGCTGCGTCGACCCGGGCTGTAAACGTGACATATGTCGTGACGCATAATTGAAGCGTGAGTCTGACGCAGAATCTGGGCGGGAAGATGGAGTGATAATGGTGGGGTCGGCGGTTGTGTACTGAGTAGCCGTTTGCATAGCAGTTAACATACCTCGTAAAATCAAGGCGCAGAAAGGCGTTACCGTCCGAAACAACTTTCTCCGGGAACGCGTGCACAAGAACTTGAATAATCTTTCTTTTTCTTCTCTCTCCTTTCTTTTCTTCTGACCAATTGCGATCGGTCAACAATATTTCTTTTTTTCAATTATGTCAGATCCCTCCAGAGGGTGTCAAGAAAAAAAAAAAAAAAGAAAAAAAGAAAAAGAAAAGAAAACCTTTCTCTTCTTT
>ML742262.1:0-11849 GCA_009193465.1 Aspergillus avenaceus
TTTCTCTACGGGTTGAATGTGAAGGGGGGAGTTTTTTTTTGCTAATTGATAATGCTATGTAGATATGCTGATTATTGGAATGGGAGCTACTGTGTTTCCTCTTTCCCCTGAGACCCGGAGGCATATCAATTCGCTAGGTGTTCGTGTGGAGGTGCTGGACACTAGAAATGCGGCTGCGCAGTTTAACCTGTTGGCGACCGAGAGAGGAGTGTCCGAGATCGCAGCTGCTATGATTCCCATTGGGTGGAAGGGCCGGTGAGGCCACATCAGAACCTGTGTATTATAGTTATGTATAGTGTATTAAGACGTGATTTAACGCCTCACTTTTAGCTGCAAACCAATAATTCAGACCAATAGTTAGGTTTTTGTCTGTTGAAGAAGATCATGGGGAAGTTACTAACCGGATTGGGGAAATTGATGAACGTGACGTATCAGGTGGCCCAGAGTTTCCCTAAACTCCATCGAGTTTCATCTTCATTTCTGTCCCTGTCTTCCTCCTCCCCTTTTCCCAACGGTTCCAATGATTGATTCCATTCTCTCCGACTTCAATTAATCTTTATATTTCGCCTGTCATGGCGCGAGAAGAGCCCCTTTTAGCTCCGCGTCCCTCTTCCGATCGCTCCTCAATTCGAAACGCCGAAGAGGAGGATGCTCTACTAACCGGCGAGCGTACTCACCGCCATCAGCAACGTAGCAAATGGGCCTTTTGGAAAGAGATCGGTCTCTTTGCCTGGGCTCTCATTGCTACTATCGCCGTGATTGTTTTAGCTGTGGTCTATCAACATGAAGCGAGTAAGAACCCAGAGTCGGACTCATCCTGGGGCCCCGGAGGCAAACCGACCGGTAAACGGAACTTGATCTTCATGGTCTCCGACGGCATGGGACCCACCAGTCTCACCTTGACCAGGAACTACAGACAATACACTGAAGGACTGCCTATTGATAACACCCTCGTGCTCGATCAACACATTATTGGAACTTCGAGAACCAGATCGAGCTCCAGTCTGGTCACCGACTCCGCAGCCGGTGCCACGGCATTCTCCTGTGCCCACAAGAGTTACAACGGTGCCATCTCGGTGCTTCCGGACCACTCCCCGTGTGGTAGCGTTCTCGAGGCAGCCGCATTGGCTGGTTACAAAACGGGCCTGGTCGTCACAACTCGAATCACCGATGCTACCCCGGCGTGTTTCGCCTCTCACGTGAACATGCGCCAGTATGAGGACCGGATTGCTGAACAGGAGATTGGTGAACATCCTCTCGGACGGGTGGTTGATTTGATCTTCGGCGGTGGAAAATGCCATTTCCTGCCCAATACCACCGAGGGTAGCTGCCGTGGTGACGACCGTGACTTGGTAGAGATCGCAGGGGAGAAGGGCTTCCACTACCTCGATAGCCGGAAGAGCTTTGACTCCTTGAACGGCGGCTCGGAAGCCAAACTGCCCCTCCTGGGTCTCTTTGCCGATAAGGATATCCCCTACGAGATTGATCGCCGCAGCCAGAATGAAGTGTACCCGTCCCTGGAGGAAATGGCTCGCACCGCCCTCAAGACACTCAGCCAGGCGACCGCAGACAGTGACCAGGGCTTCTTCCTGATGATCGAAGGCTCTCGCATTGACCATGCCGGCCATGGCAATGACCCCGCTGCACAGGTGCATGAGGTTCTTGCGTACGACAGGGCGTTTGCAGCTGTGCTGGAGTTCCTCGAGAATGACTCCACCCCAGGCGTGGTCGTCAGCACCTCCGACCACGAGACCGGTGGTCTGGCGGCGGCACGACAGCTGCACGATGACTACCCCGAATACAAATGGCTTCCGGGCGTTCTCGCCAACGCCAGCCACTCCTCCGAGTATGCCGAACAGGTCCTCAACGACTACCTCTCCAAGCAGACCAGCCAGTCCAACCAGCGTGCATTCGCCGAGGAGCTTCTGAAGAAAGCCCTGGGTGTCAACGACGCTTCCGCAGACGAGCTGGACCACCTCCTCAAACCCCACCTGCCTTACAGACGTGCGTACGTCTTTGCCGATATCATCAGCCGCCGGGCACAAATCGGCTGGTCCACCCACGGACACTCAGGTATTCCCTCCCCCTTTCAATCCTTGAATAAAAACAAAAGCTAACCATAAACCAGCCGTCGACGTCAACATCTACGCCTCATCCACCAGAGACGCCTGGCGTCTAGTCGGCAACAACGAGAACACCGACGTCGGCGCCTTCCTCGCCGACTACCTAGACGTCGACATCGACGCCATCACCAAGAAACTACAATCGCCCAAGGACTGGTCATGGAAGCCAGAAGTGGAGTCCAGCTCCACTCACAACTGGATGGGCGACCCTCTCGGCGAAGACATCCGCACCGAAGGTCTGGACACCTACCACGGTGAATTCAAGCGCTCCCTGGACTCCCACCTCCAAGGACGGGACTGTGGCTGCGGCGCACAGCACTGATGACTACCTTTATATTTATCAATTTATATGTTTACGTATCTGGGCGTTCGGATTAGTTTATCGACCTATATATAGGATTTGAATATTACTAGCAATTAACTATTGCCGATATCTTTCAATTTATCAATTACTTTCCCTCTCTATTTACCTTCTCCATTTATGTTTGGATTCATTTCATGATTTATTATATAATCTAAGAACTTGAACAAACAAATCAGACATCAACCCAGTACATTCTTCTACATGCGAAAAATCTAGTACTTGGCATAGGATGAGACCTCTAGGATCAAAGATAGCAGTACTTGGAAAGAACGATTTTGGTTAGCTTGTGTAGACAGATAAAGTTGGTAAGTTTAGCACTATGTAAATTATTGTAGTTGGTATTTAAAGGATTTATAAATTACTACAGTAGTATTCGGTGTTGGATTTATTATGTGGTTGAACTGTACCTGTTTCTTGATTAAAATTGTATTCATGAATCAATTATCAATATATAATAAATTAAAACGCAAAAAAACAAGGGTATTAGAACGAAGATGCAAACGGGATTTGGTAGAGCCGTTTGCTGCATCGCCAGTGCGATCATGAAAACATTAGACATCCAATCGGGAGCATGGTTGAGGCGATAAGACGTGAGAAGTGAATATAGGTAGACAAAACGTAGATCTAGTTATGAGGGAGGTATAGGTGGAGGAGGTTTGGGGGTAGTGTGGTATTTATATACCTGAGAGAATAGTATAGAAGAATATTCAAGAAGGATGGCAAAATAGAAGAGAAGGAAAAAACACTGTCTAAGGTGTGGTTAGGTTCACAAAGTGACCAGGACCACGATGGCGACGAGGACGGCGAATAGAGAGCCACGCATGGCGTGTTCGTTGGGCGACGCCGCACCGTTCGTCTTATTGCTGTCGTCGCTGCTGCCTTGGCTGAAGCTCGAGTCGCCACTGCTGCTGCCGCTGCCGCTTGAGCTGCCGGAGCCGGTGGTGCCGGGCTCATTGCCAGAGCCGCCGCGGTTCTCGGGGATACTGTTGTTACCGGAGCTGGAGGTGGACGAGGATGAGGACGAGGAGCTGGCGCCGAGGCTCGGGTTGAGACCGGTCGCGCCGAGAGAAGCGAGCACAGTGTCATTGTTGCTCAGCTTGAATGAGTTTGCCAGGGCATCCTTGTTGGTCAAGATGTACGACTCGGTGCCATTTCCAGCGCTGGAGGGAGGGTCGTAGCATTCGACCGTGATTTCTCCGAACGACGCAGAGTAGTAGCCCTGCTTCTGGATGTCCTCGCTGTTCCAATCAATCTCTCCACCGGCCCACGCGATAGTTCCGGGGGCATTGCTGGCTTGGCCGGCGGGCCACAAAGACAATTGCATTCTCGACGGGGTCTGGGGGAACTGGTAGCGCTTGCCCGTCTCGTTCCAGGTCGACTCCTTGGTCAGCGTCCGCTTGACTTCACCGTCGACGGACCAGGTGATGGCCTCGGGTTTCCAGTCGATCTCATACTCGTGCCATTCTTCGAAGGTGTTGCTGCTCACGGAGGCGTTGGCGCCGTTCATGTCTGCGGTTGTGTCAGTGACTCCAGGTTCCTGAAAGCAGGGCTCGATCATTGCTTACAGTCTAGAACGCCCTGGAAGTAATAGTTGGTCTGCACGTTGTTCAGATCGGAGCCGACAAATTCAAAGTCGATCTCGTCCTTGACATCCGACAGGAGAATGAAACCGGTGACGACACCCTGACCACGGCTACTCTTGACCTTGCCCTTGATCTTTCCATACCAGACGTAGTGGTTGTTGGCAAACAGCGTGCCCACGCTGTTCTTGGGCATGGTGAGGATCAGGTTGCCATCCTTGACCTTGGGTTCACCACTGTACACCCAGTCGGACTTGGAGGCATTGCCGAGGTACTTGGTGTTCAAAGCGGCACTATCGAGGTTGTCCCACTTGTAGGTTTTGCTCTTGCAGATGGGATTGGCGACGCAGGAATCCAGGGAGTACGACATCAGGGGATCACATCCGCCGAGACAGTAAGCGCCGGTTCCACATTGTCCGTATTCTGATCGGGACCGGTTAGAATTGAAATGCGCGGTAGTTTAATTTGATTGTATGAGTAGAACAGGAAAAGATACTCACGAGAACAGCAAGGAAATTCCTCGGGACATTGGCTGCCGTCACTGCAGCTGATGGTCTTTGCCGACGCAAAGGTTGCCAACGAGGCGAGGAGAAGAGACGAAACAAATCGGACCATGTTGCGGTGTATTATAATTACAAAGACTAGGGTCTGCAGCGATGTGCAACATATAAGCAAGTCAGAACTAAAATGGGGGGGGGGGGGCGTCAGCCAACGGTCGTGATTTCAATATCTTTTTCTTGTTTGATATTGACGATATAGATATTAAAAAAAAAAAAAAAAAAAAAAAAAAAAAAAAAAAAAAAAAAAAAAAAAAAAAAAAAAGATTAAAAGAAAGAACGGAACATACCCAGGAAAAGGAGTAGATCTCCCAATAGATGATTAAATAGTATAGATATAGATGCAAGAGAATGAAAGGGAACGAGGGAAATTAGGTGTAACGAATGCGGGATGCAATTGACCCGTCCCTGAAGGAAGATTAAAAGAGGAAAAAGAAAGGAAAGGCAAAGGAAATAAAAGAAGAATCAACGATGATCGAAGAGAGGGGAAAAAAGAAAAAAGATCTGGAGAGAAAGGGTTCGGGGGTAAAAAAGGGTTTTTAAATATCAAAAAACCAATTGCATGAACGGTTTCTTTTTTACTTCTCTTATCGAACCCGTTTTTTTACGGGAAAAACCACGAGACATGGTTTCAATTCTTTTTTTTCCCCCACGAAATCTTGTCTCTCTCCGGAGTCAGTAATTATCCATTGTTTCCACTGCAAAATAGGGTTATCTCCAACATTCCTTTCATCGATCATTTGACTGAAGAATTCCGTCAACGGAGTTCAATTCCATAATTAGTATCTTTACGGATTCTGTTTACTATAATTTTTTTTATCTTTTTATTTGTCTTTCCTGTTTTGAGATAATAAAAAAGAAAGAAAGAAAAAATATTGAAAGATAATACCGGTACATCTTCTGTACCAAACCCGGTACCGACCCTGTATTCGGGAGTCCCGTGCTTTTTTCTCGTGAACCCTTTGGGGAAAAAAAAGTTGCTGATTGGGACGTTAATTAACACTAGTTTCCCACTAAAAACCACTTTTTTTTTTTTTTTTTTGCCTTATTAAACATGTCTTACTCCAATCATTCGTGTCTTGCATTGATGAACCACCAATGACTGCTACGGATCCAATCTTTGTCTCTTTTCTTTTTTTTTTCCCTCAAGTTATCTAAGATTCCATCCACCGAATGGATCTTTTGATATCACCTGATTCAGCTGATAAGGGCAATGTCTGAATCCATTAATTAATCAAGTAAAACTAGAACGACATGTATATATATGAAGCGGTAGTATTAATCTATCTCAGAATGCCATATCAGACAATAAAGAACAAAAGTTAAAATCATATCCACTTAATCTGCGGGATTTATTTACTTAATTTTTTCTTCTTTAATCTAGTTCGTATTTCTTCTGCACTTTCTGTAGTAATGTGTAGTACAACATCCGATCTCCTCGGTACTCGATCAGGGGGAACAAAAAATTAATTAAAAAAGAGAGAGAGAGAGAGAACATCTCCAAATCTACTCCAGCACTTACTCAAGATAAACTGGTACTGAACTAACACAGTGGACACTCCCAATCAAGGAAGCCTAATTTATGACCGGTACCAAAGAAACCCCCGGAACATGATTTGATAAGAAATTGGAGCAATTCATCTGTTATTTTTTCCATCTTTTTCCCTCTTTTTTTTTATGATAAAATCTCTCGATCTATAATTAGGGTCCTATTCAGGAAATTTCTCCGGACATAACTCAGCCCCCGGTCCGGTCTCACTTGACACCCGTTGGAATGTGTGACGGTGACGTCTAGAGACATTCTTCCATTTTCTTCTATTTTTGCCCTCTAATAAAATAGATTAGTTCATAAATCCAGTGACCTATAGAAATCCATCCTCCGATCTACCCGAACAATTGATCAAAACCATGACATCTACTTTGAAAATCGGTACATGACAAAAATAAGGCAAAAGAAGATACCACGCTAAGAAAGAATAATGCAGAATAGTCCAGGAACGGTTCTTTTCTTTTCTTTTTTTTTTTTTTTTTTTAGGTTCAAGTCTTATTAAGACCAGTGAAAAAGAAGGAAAGAAGGATGATAAGCTGTCCTACTGAACTCTAATCCTCGTTTACTTTTTCTTCTTTCTGGGAATCGACTCCCTGTCGGTTAATCGACAGGGGGTAAGCTTTGCTTGCATAGCTGTTTAAGCTAGTTCTGTATGTCTTGAGTACTATACTTATACTTACATAGACTTACATATACATAGACTTACATGGATGTAACTGTATCACCCCTCTAAGGTAGATAGTATATTTAAGGGATAAGTGTTTCTTTTACCGAATGGTATTGTCTTTCACAGCTTTATTAACTTCTCTTCAAACTCTCAATATCACCGCAATTTTATAAAAGTTAAAAAAAAAAAAAAAAAAGGTTTCTCTTTCCGGCTACGTTGAGAATCTATTGCATATTATAGAAGAATTCTGCAATAAAACTATAGTAAAGACCGTGACTGATCGGTTGTGATGGATCTTTTGTTTTTATCTGGTTTCGGACTCAAACAAATAAATGGATTAAGGTCATGGTCATGGTTATGGTCATGTAAGGGGAAAATCAGTGCAGGTGCCCTGTCAACCTTTCTCCCCCGTTTCCGTAGGTCATCCCCTCCGTTCTTTAACTTAAATCAAACCTTTTTTTTTTTTTTTTTCTTTCTTTCTTTTTTTCTTTGATGTTTTTTGGAGGCGAGTGATCATGTTTTTGGTTGTAATGATCCGATTTGTTACTGTATTTCCACTTTATAGGTGTTTCTGCTACAACTTGATTCAAGTAGACAGACTTCGGTTGTCTCGCTTCAATTTACTTACTCAACTATCCCTATCGAATGTCTGAAACTAATCAAATCAATCCCCTTGGATTCGGCGCTTGTCAACAGGCAACCGTAAATCGGCTTCATCCGACAAAAGGAGTTGATTAAATCTCTCTTTCTTCTCCCCTCCATCCTAAAACAATCTGACATCTGACTACATCGTTATATCGAACTCATGCTTTTTTTCTTTCCTTTTTCTGTTTTCTTCCCTTTTTTTTTTATCTTTTGTTTTTTTCTCTCCCCCCCTTGTTCCCTGGTTGATGACGGTTCGGATCGTTGATTTCCTGACCACGTTTCAAATCCCACACAACCCCCCTAGATAGCATTCCAACAACCCGCAAACAGATCACCCCGTAGTTTCCCCCCCCCCCTTCTGATAATACGCTTAGAGCCCGTTTTCATTTCACTGTCCCCGCCTGTCTGTCTTAATGGTGATGTCATTCGGAGCAAGACAGAAGGCTGAAACAATGGGCTCCCCCTCACGCACTGCCCATCTGTTCCAACGGTCTCTCTACCGGATGGGTCTTTTCATGAAGTGCTTGGCAGCACTGGGGCGTGTGGTTTCTTTGACCAACACTAACTCCTTCTCGCACGGGTCCGACGAGTAAGTCACGGAAACCCCACTGTAGACATTTCGACCGTCCTTCCAGCGGTTGAATACTTCCAGAACCTTGCGAGCAACCGTCGTGCTCGTGAAAACGGCAGTTGCTATTCATTTTCCATATTAGTGAGAATGCGACATTATAGAAACAACAAATATATATATATATATATATCATTTCCCTGTAGTTGGAACTCACCATTGCCAGAATTGAAGACCCAAAGGAAGTCAATGTTTCCAGGTCCGGCCAGAGTGCGGATATCTTGCTTCCACTTCTCTGGCGACATGTTGTCGGCAAAAAGTCGCTTTCGCGCGAACGAGAGACGGCGGCGCTCTCGGACGGGCTGATTCATGCGGCGGTGGTCGTCGTTCCAATCGATGATCTCCGCCAGCTCGACGCTGTAGCCCGATCCAAAGCGCCCATAGCCCATCATTTGCTCCATCTCCTGGCTAGACTTCAGGAAGGCAAGCGCCTGCGATGCATGCTGAAATGTCGCGCGGACCCTGTCGTTGGTTTCGAGGCGAATGTCCTGCAATGGTCCCTCGTGGATACGCGTGGTGATGTACTGGATGATAGTCTTCGAGGGCTTCCCCTGGATCCGAATGACACCAGCCTTAGCTTCGGGGATATCTGGGTACATGGGCGCTGTAAGTGCTCCTTCTATGTAGGTTGGCAATCTCACACCATCGTTATCATCCCCGTTTGAGCTCTTGTTAGACATGGAGATAGACCTCAAAGGCATTGATGTCATGAACTGCGTTCCTCCTTGGGCACGAGCCGCGGAGGAACTGGCGACCTGGGCCCAGCTTCCAGTCTGCGGGAGCTGGTTATCACATGGCATATTCTGCAATGCGCCGGTCTTTCCATTGATGCCCTCTCTTCCCTTCTCAACCTCATTCATGAGGGCTGCAACAGCCTGTTTCTTGATCGCACTGTGATGACGAATCAGACTATTGTTGATTTCAGCCTACCACTGCCAGTTAGTCCGGTGATTCCTGCATCTACGCAAGAAAGACCTTACTGTTTCTATAATGTCAAGCGCATAGTCGTGGGCAGAAATATGGTCCACCGCCTCGGAGAAGACATTGACGATCATGATGCTCAATTTGCCAATTTCGTTCGCAGCTTTCACCTGGTCATGCTTACGGAACTAGTTCCCCTTAGTGAATGTCCAGTTGCTTTTGCCTTCAATCAAGAGCGCTTACGTGAGAAGCGATGCGGTTGAGGTGGCTCAAGGCTTCCGCCATAGCTGTATCGACCGAATATTCTGTCATTGTAAAGAGACAGATGCAAACCCGAGTTCAGGCAGCCGCCGATACCACGAGATGGTACAGTGCCCTGAAGGGCACTTCTGCACAGAAATAGATCGAAGAAACCTCTCGATTCAGCTTGATCACAGTCAGTGACAGGGGGATGCTGACGTGTAGTAGAGTCTATACCGTCTGCAGCCTCTCCAAGGCTCCGTTGAGTATCTCGTGTTACAATACACGTCAAGAGCTCAACCCCAGCAGTAAGTGTCCAAGAATCAAGTGAGTAGAGAAGCAAAAATATAAGGCCAAGATAAGTTGAAGAATATGTGGGGATAGATATGTGCTGGTGCTGAATGACCTGCACCGTGTGGACTGTGTGGACTGGGTGAACCCAGGACACAAACAATTTATTAGAGAGCGAGACAGAGACAGAGAGAGCAAAGGAACGAGATGACGAACAGTCTCAATGAACAGTCTCAATGGTCAATCACACCACTCCTTTGTTGAGCAGCTGGCCCTTAACTGTATCTTGCGCGAACGCTGCTGGCAAACTGTGTCTCTACTGGTGATTAAAATGTACAATTGGGGAAAAAGCAGAATTCAAACTGATGATGTGTAAACACAAGAAGAAAGTGATGATTGACATGGATAGGGAAGGGTTTGGGGAGACCAGAGGGGAAGAGAAGGAAGAAGAGCCCAACGGAATCACATTTTAGGATGACGATTTGTCACCTGAGAAGCCCTGATGAGTGAATCTCTGGCCCTTGACCACGAACTGGCGAACACCACGAACTGATAAACAAAGAGGTAGACTTAGTAGTTCATGGCCAACATGTGTTTGTCTGTTTCTCTGCACCTCTGAGTGAGATCCACAATTTCTGGATTGTGTGAAGAATATGACGGAGGGTTTTGTTTGAGATCCAAGACTCCTTACAATACATTGTTCTGTATAGTCATCTCTCTGCCGTAGAAACAGAAATGGTTCCCGTCATATTGCGAAACCAGAGACTTTGGTTTAACACTTATTCCAGAAAGAACAGCTGCCGGTGTCAAAATTGAGACAGAACCAGGAAATCATTGAAATATGTGTTACTTTTTTCGGTATTGTAAAAGATGTACATACAATAAATCCATGTACACAAACGGTCAATTTGAAAGGAAAAGAAAGAACCTTTTGACAAAAGGAAAGCATGGAAATCTCTTCAGAAAGATGACCAAATTCACCCAAAGTCACTCTCTCAACCCTTCACCAATTGAAGATTTAATTTCATTTTCACAACCTACCCTGTATTCAGGCAGAAAGAGGGGGGAAGTTTCTCACAAAGCTGCACACAAAGCACATTAGCAAATAAATTTAAAAAAGCCACCCCTCAGCATATGAAAATCAAGGTTCGGACATACTGTGCAGGGCATTCATAGCCCGTAGGGTTCTTGGTCAAATACAACTGGTGATACTCTTCCGCATCCCACCATTGACCGGCCGGCACAATCAGCGTGGTCAGAGGTTGTTTGTACCATTCCTGGCTCACTTTGTCGGACACATCCTTGGCGATGGACTCTTGCTCATCTCCGTGAGTGAAAACCACGCTCCGGTACTGAGTGCCGACATCGGGTCCCTGGCGATCCTTGGTGGTGGGGTCATGCATGCGATAGAAGAATTCCAGAAGAGTTCGATAGCTCACGACCGAGGGATCGAATGTTAGCTGGACTGCTTCGGCATCTGTCGCAATCAATCAGTTACCAGCTCTCTCTCTCTCTCTCTATATATCTCTATTGAAATCACGAAGAAGCTCCTTAGAAGGAGATATTGAGGAAAATATGAAATAATAAACTTACGACCGGTCTCGCCGGTGCACACAGCGCGATACGAAGGCGACGCGGTTGATCCTCCGCAATAACCAACCTTAGCATCCAGGACACCCTTTCCATTGCCAAAGTTCTTGCGGAAGAGGTGCTCGACACCCCAGAAGCATCCGGCAGCCAGCGTGGCCTGTTGTGTAGCGTCCGACATGTTGCGCGATGCAGATTCAGATGTGAGAGAGAAAAAGAATGGAGAGCTGGTGGAGAACGGACGGAAAACCCGTGAAAATAATGTCGAGCCGATCGCGGGTGCGGCAAATGCCATCTATATGACACTTTGCTATTTTTTGCCCTATTTTTGGTACTATTATTTTTTTTTTTTTTGGTTATTTCATTAACTGATGAGTTCCCTACCAGCTCACCAGGGACGAGAAATTGAAGAAGAGAAGACTGTTTTGGTTTTGCCCCAACAATTTACGAGATTTAGATCAATGGAGGAGTTTCTGCAGTGGCGTCATCTAACGCCATGACATAATTAATGTCCACTTACTAATTAAAAATGGTATCACATCCAATTTAAGAAAAGTATGATAAGTGACAGTCTTGGCTTCATCCTTTGCTGAAGAGATCATTATTGTACACGTTTCAAAACAACTTTATATGCAATACGTAAAAGGAAAAATCAAAATGAAACAAAAACATCAACATTGAATCGAAGGAAAAAAAA
>ML742262.1:11859-45064 GCA_009193465.1 Aspergillus avenaceus
TGAATCGAAGGAAAAAAAAAAAAAAAAAAAAAAAAAAAAAAAAAAAAAAAAAAAAAAAAAAAAAAAAAAAAAAAAAAAAAAAAAAAAAAAAAAGCGAAGAAAAGAAAGCAAGGTTCATAAGTAACTCCGGCATATTTCCAATTCGTGTGTGATAAAACTCAAGAAAAATGAAGAGAGTCATGGTGTATAACCCGGATCCCAGACCTCATGGTTCGCGTCTGATTATAGTAACTTCATGGAAGATTGACAAGGGGAAACAACACAAAAACCAACAAATAAAGCAAATGGTATCTCTTCTCCGAAACACCGTCCCAAATACCTGTACCGCCCCAATGCAAATGCGAGAACCTCGAAAAAAGAAATCAAATGAACTATCTCCATTCAGCTCCGGAGGAGTAGAAGCTCTCAGAGGGCCTTGGGATGTTCGGGATGGCACTCAAACGAATAGGCCGAATGTCTCCTCCAAAAGTAGTGCGTCGTCCAGTGTTCTTCATGATGGGGAGAGCACGGGGTCCAAGAACTCCATGTTTGGGTTCATGCTCTTTCTCTCCTTTGGTCATTCGCCTGGCTTGCGCAGTGAACATGGTATTCTCCGGAGGGGAGCTTCCATAGCCAGCTGATCCCGGACTCCGGCGACGATGCACACGAAGTGAATTAGCAGAAGCACCAATTCCAAAATGTCCACCGGAGATGCGTCTCATGGCCGAACTGATCCTGCGCGCGTCGTCTTTGTTCGCCTTCCAGCTTTCCTTATTGTCTGTGAGGGGACTGGAGTAGCTTCCACTCGAAGTACGAACCGCGATCCTAGAGGGACGGTCAATGGATGCGCGGTTCAGAAAGCTGCTATTCTCGATGTTTCGGAGGGGAGATTGTTCACCATCTGATTGAGGAAGTGAAGTCGACGGAGGTGGCGCGATTGGTGAGTTGCTGGACTTTTTGGAAAGGAACCCGGCTTTAAACCGATTGTTCTTAGAGACATTCAGAGTTGGCTCTGACGTAGCCGGGACGGGTGAAGCGACGTTCATAGGGCTGAAGCTTCGACTAGGGACCGGAATGCCACGCGGGACGGGCGATGCTCTCGGAATCGGTGGTTCATAGGGACCGGCTTCGGGGATAGGTGAAGGTTGCAGCTTCTGTGGTGTCTTTTGGAATTCCGCCAAAGATCCGTCTTGTTCGTCATCCTTCCAACGAACACTTCTCTTGACTGACTTCGCCTGAGCTTTCTTCGGAGAAAAGCTGACACTCTTTCTGCCAGTGCCCAACTTTCGGCGTCTGGGGGAACCCTTGGTAGGGGAGGCTGGCGCTGTCGGTGCCAGACTGATCGGCGCACCAAGAGTCTTGCCGGTAGGAAGACTCAACAAGCTCACTCTCTTCTTCTGCTTGGGAGAACTATGCTTTGAAGGGCTGAACAACGGGATGGATGGCATGTTGCCTTCCGGCTTCACCAGATTGGATGTCATGGTGGTGCAGGAGTCAAGCATCTTCGAAAGGATCTTCTTTCCTTCCTCAACAGCTTCGTCTTCACTCATCTGCATAATAGCTTCAATCGCAGACACCGTTTCAAACTGGGCTTGAAGAAGAAGTTGTATGGTTGCGGCATCTCCTGCCTTCTCTTGCTCCGCCACTGCCGAGAGAGCATCACGCTCTGTGTTGGATTTCAAGAGCTCTGCTTCGCGTTGGAGATTGGCAATATCGCTATTGTCGTTGAAGCCAAAGTCCTGCAGCTGACGAACAGCGTTTTCGACAGCCGAGTTTAGCCCCCGATCCCAAGTGCTCCTCGCTAGTCGCTGATGGTAATGTTGCCTACTGTTTTCCAACTCCAGCAGTATTCCTTGGGCAGTTTTGCGGATCGCTTGAAGATTCTCCAAGGGTTCTTCGTCTCCAGAGTTCGCACATACGTCATCAAAAGCAGCGATCCAGGAAGACAGCATGCCGATCCTGCGGCTAACCTGCCTTGCCTTAATCATGTTTGCAGTTCTTTCCTGCCTCTCAGACAATGAATGCTCGTAAGCATTGCGAATCCGAGAAAAGCCTTCGCGAACGACTGCGTCTTTCTTCTCGCTCTGCTTTTTAAACTTGGCAAAGGCAATTCTCTCGTAGTCTTTCTGTTGTGCCTTGAGTTCGTTGATCAGGTTCATTTGCTCGTCAATCTTCACCAGGAAATCCTTAACGTGACGATTAACATTGAACACATTTCTCGTAACTTTTGTCTGGATGTTCTTGGCCCTGTTCGCATAGCGTAGGGTGTTTTGTGTTTCATCGAAATGCTGACTGGACGGGCTGACACAAACTATCATGACGGTTTTGCAGTTCCCACCCAATGAGAACTTTAGCAGCCGAGTGAGCTTTGAATTTCTGTAAGGAACGTGATTGCGCTTCCGAGGGTCACAGAGAGCATTGATACAGCTTCCTAGCGCAAGAAGCGATTTGTTGATATTGGCTCCTTCGAACAACCTTTCGCCACGGTTCTTGGTGGCACTCGCGCGTTCGCTACCCGCCAGATCAATGATGCTCAGCGTCGCCATCGTATGGGGCTCATTGACATCAGCGTTACGGTCCTTTTGAGCGACGTTGATCTGAAGGACTGCATGTGACCGGGAGGAGGTAGCGTTCGCCTCTGTGGGAGACATCGTACGGCATTCGTTGCCTTGCATGATCATATCCATAACCTGTTGTACACTCTGCGGGTGATGACTCGATAGTCCAGCTACTGAAACGGACTTGTTTGAATCCTCTCGGAGCATTAACCCGCCTTTGCTACCCCCAGGAACTAAGAGGTCACGAATCGTTTCGTTGTATATCTCTAGGTAAGAAAGGGAAATTTCCGTTGTCTTCTCCTCCGATCGGTCCTCGATACGCTCAAACAATTCTTGCATTGTGAGGAAGATTATACCAGGTTGTTGCGCTGTTCCAGTGATGGTGTGGGTCTTTCCACACCCGGTCGCACCGTATGCAAAGACTGTAGCATTATATCCGTCAAGGACGCTGTCAAGGAGCGTCCGAGTTGTAGATTCATATACTTCTCCTTGGCTAGCATTTTGGTCGAAAAGTCGGTCGAAGGCGAATGTTTGATCTTTAACACGCTTGCCGTTGGGAACGACACTCTTGGAGAATTTCTGGACTGGGCTGTCTTCTGGGGGATCGAATACTCTTTAGAGAATTAGTTACACGGTATTGCCAAAAAAAAAATTGAAAGGAGATAGCAATGGATAGTACTCACAGGCACCTATCATCAATGACTTTTATGATTGAGCGTATTCCTTTCTGGTTGAGCTTCGGGGTCGGGGCTCCAGCTAAAGAGCCATCACCCAGGAAGAGAGGACCATCTTCACATTTGGAAATCTGAGCTGCCTCCCGAATGGTAAATGGTCTCACTCGAACGGCGACCGTAATAGACGAAGCATCACTTGGGATAGACATGATGCTTGATCGGGATCAAAAGAGGTAAACCTCCCTCCAGGCGGAAATTGAATCTCAGGGAGAAGAATCGACGGCGGGAGGGCAGACGTCGAAATACCCAGCGACACCACCGGCGGCAAGTCGAAACAGCAATGGGGTAACAAAGAGATAAGAGTTGAAGAGCTCATGAATGAAGAATGTTGACGGTGGACCTATTTTCCCGACAGCCCCAGAATTTCCCCTATCGAGTTACGCTGAGGTGCTAGTGGGAGCTTTCAGGTTATTGGGTGACTTGTTGACACGCGGGTTTCGTTGTCAACTTGTTGTTGCCCTGAGCAACCAGCGGGTGCGTGGTAGTAACTCCCCCGTTTCACACTGGTTATAAGCCATCTCTAACTTATTCCTCACCAGTGTCAATATTTTTCTGTCCATTTATGCTGTGATCCCCACGCGATGTGTTTCATATCACCACGCACTGTTCCGTTACTGATTGGTGGTTATCCCTTGCACTTCTGATGAAACGATCCAAGGTTCCTGAACTTTTAGGAGCTCTAGAGGGCACCCTAGAAGGTTCTGACATGACGTTTACAATATGTATCATCGTAGTTTTATTTTTATTTTTATTTTTATTCTTAATTTATTTATTTGTCCCGTGATTGTTTCTTTTCTCTTTTGGGAGAATCACAGCCTCAGGCAGTAGGTGCCCAGTTTCTGGGGTCATGTGAGTACAATAAGACCTCTTACACCTAATGCAGTATCACCCCACATGTTCAGGTTCCAATTATTAGCTACTGTAGGGCTGATTTCTTGAAAGAAAGATGACTTGATGAAATTGTAAAATAAACATTCTACGAGATTCTAGCAAGATGAAGAGTATTCTTCAGTTATAGAACAGTTTTTGTGATGTCATGTTACTTAAGATTGGAAAAGCTACCAGTAGAGGAATTCCTAACGCCGTTGTTTACTCCGCCAGCGTCGCGCCATAAAAGTACTATAGTCAAATGATAATCGGATAATAATATAAGAGAAAATCCAAGACAAATAAATCATTAAATGGGTCATTTGCTTCAGTTAATCTCCTCTTCTTCAAGGGTGGGGAGAACAACATCCCAGCCAGGGTCCTCTAGTTCGGCATCAATGAGTTCATCTGTCGACTGGGCCTCAGGACTCTCCTTCCGAAATCTGAAAGCAACTGCTTGTCCGTTCTTCAGTTCTGCAGCTTGTAAGCTCAAGGGAGCTGCAGCTTTCTTTCCAGCCCCTCTTCTCGGTGCTTCATCTTCAAACTGTGGCGCTTGCAACTCAAGCTTAATCCATCCTTTGGCGAGGTCACTCTTGTCTATTGCGACGCCAAGTTCGATGTCGGACGAATCTTCAGGAACAGGATCACCGTTAATGTCAGTGAGACCGCGCGATCGAAGGGCTTCTAATAGTCTAGCTTGGGCGGTGGTGATCGGTTCGGAAGGCGGAAGCATCAAAAGCACAGTAGTTTTGTGCTTTTTGAACGATAAAGTCCAAGACGAAGGATCTGGCTGGACCTGTGTTGCATATTAGAGACAAGTTTGCTCTCTATAGAAATAAATTGACAAGAGTATAGCAGAAGATCTAGCTTACCATAATGTAGTTGTTTTTTGTTCTTTTTTTCCCTCTAATTTTTATTTTCTGCTCCGGAGTGGTCAGTCACTTGAGCTCTGGCGGGTCCCGAGGCTATTTTGAAGTTGATCGGAAGATCGGAGTTCGTTTGCATTTTTGCAGGTTTCAATCTTTTGATTGTAACTTCACGGTTAATGTTCCACGAGAACTAACCCACTTTCTTTTGTTACAAAGGAATTAAATCAGTTGACAACAGTATCACGCGCTTGTGATTACCTTTATTTTTAGTGAACTTACAATTGTCGCAGAATATTCCATCGCATTCTCTCACCATGGAGTCCCATCAATCGCCAGAAGCACGCCCCCGAGACTCATCAACTCTATTCAAGATACTCCACTGGGATAAGTTCTTTGAGTCAGATGCGCCCCCAAGGCTCGGAATTGACGTGGGCAAGCGCCTACCGTACACGACCACGTCCGCCTTCACCGTCGGTATGGCCATCGGAGCTTCTCATGGAAGTAAAAAGGCCGCATATCGCTTTCGCGCCGAAAACGCCCATCGCTTTCCCACAAGTTCTACCGGATGGTTTCATTACCATAAGACAAAGAACTACACGGCCATTGTGGGCGGTGTCAAGGAGGGAATGAAGATGGGAATGAAACTAGGATTTGGTGCGCTTGCGTTCTGTCTCTTTGAAGAAACCGTGGATTATGCGCGGCACGATCGGAGGGATTTCTTGTCAACCGTCACAGCGGGGCTATCGTTCTCTGGAATTTATAGCTTATTAGGTTTGTTTCCCTTATTGTCTGCAAGGTGTTTGGGAGGATCGCGCTGATCGTTAATCTGATTACTAGCCCGTCATGATGTCTACACTGCCGCCCGTACAACGAAACTAGGACTCAAATTGAGTCTGGCTTACGGCCTCGTCCAAGATGCTCTCGAATCCATGAAAGGAAATCGGCCAGCCTATATTGAGTTCCTTTTGGGAAATCGCCGATCCAAGTCCGAATAAAGGCGAGAAATAGTCCTTCCGACAACAGCACAAAGAAAGATTGCGTACACACTGATGCACCTCTCTGTCGGAATTGGGCCATGGATATATCCCTGTCTACTGGGTACGAGAGTTTGCCCAATGATCCGCCTCTATTGGTCAAGGGCAGCTTCTCCGATCGCTTCTACACAACCTCCCCACTTTCTGAAAGCTACATCGTGCGTGGAATACTCTGGACAGGTACTTGCATCGTAGACCGCATTTTCAGATCCAGCCCATAATTCAATCCACAAGAGTGAGAGACAAGCGGCAATTGTGGGAGCTAATGAGCGAATGAACGCAGCGGCAGTAGGGTTATTTCCAATAGGATCACATTTGACGGCTTCCATTTGGGTTGATATCATCTACGGCTAGTAAGTCAGCAGGAACGAGCTTATTTGTTAGCTGAGGAAGATTATCACGGGGATGCTTAGTCGAAAATGTGGCCCCTGCGCAGCCCCGCTGTCATGTACAAAAACATTTCTTTTTTTTTTTTTGTTTCATCTTATTTTTACAAATCAATATTATCTTTGTTAAGGGTGAATTGATTTGTATGAAATCAGCATATAATATAACATTTGAGATGAATATCAGTGCACATGTACACTCTTATAACCGACTCGATATAAGGTTCTAGGAAATTGGTATTAATGCTAAGCAAACATGGATTGGCACCATACATGAACAGACAGTTACTTTATGCAGGAGGGAAATTTACCAGTGACTTTCTATGGTCTGATCAATAAGCACCATGTCCATCGTTATCCTCCCGAGATATCAATGGTCCAAAGGCGATGCACAAACCAGGATCTGACTGACGATCTTCTAACCCTGACTGGCCCAATGAGATTTTTTCAACTCCTACTTATCTCAAGTTGATTCCTGATATATGATTATACTTATAGAGCATAAAAGCACAACGATAACGGCAATGTGAAACATCCACGACAGTATAAACCGTTTTTTTTTTTTTTTTTTTTTTTTTTTTTTTTTTTTTTTTTTTTTTTTTTTTTTTTTTTTTTTTTTTTTTTTTCTATGGGACTCTGTATCTGTTGGCTGTTACTAAAGCTCGTGTTTTGTATCTTTGGTGAGCCCCACTGACACCGCTTCTCATTGTCGTCTCTCTCCCCTCCACCTCCTTCTTCCTTTTCTTTTCTTTTTCATTTTTTATAATTTTCTGGAATTAGAGACTGCAACATTTTAATGTGATGGTAACTCTATTAATGTCATAATGCGAATTTTGATCCCGTGGAATAAATTTTATGGTTCTCTTTATCCAAGGGTAGGGTACGGGAAAATCCCACGCAAAGAAAACAGAGAGAAGAGGGGAAGAAAGAAATCAACCAAAGGAAAAGAAGAGGGGGGGAAATAATCAGATTAAAAAATAAATAAATAAATAAGGATGAAAAGAGCGGAATGTCGGAATGGTTGACTATTGAATTAAATAGGAAGTAGATAGGAATTTATTTTCTTTTGAATTTATTATCCTTATGTATTATTATTATTATTTTAATTTATTTTTGACTGTCTTTTGGCAGGCGGAAGACAGGGCAGTTTAAGTGGAGCTCTACCGCATTTTCAAATCATTTTGGTGATCCTCTCTTCTAATTCCCCCGCTTTCAGTTTCTAGTTAGCTTCGTTGAGCATTCAGCGGGAAAGCTCTCTTTCTCGCTCTCTCTCTCTCACTTCTTCTGTGTGTTTGAACTATGTCCGCTTTGAACTACATTATCTCTTCAGAACTTACATTTGTACATTTTTTTTTCCCTTTTTTTTTTCTTTTCCCTCTTCTCTCTAGGTTCTAAATTCTCCTCTTCCTTCATCCTATTTTCAATCTAAAATAATTCTTTTTTTTTTTTTCTTTTAGAAACAAAAATCTCCCGGGATTCTCGGAGTATTTAAATAATTTTGGTATCTTTTTTTTTTTGTCAAAACTACCGGAGTCTAAAACACGGTTTTCCTTCTTTCCCCGCGCTCATAAAGTGAAAATGCCTTTTTGAAGCTTCCACCCTCCCCGTGATCCAATTCTCGTCGACGTCATCGGTGGAATTGCTCGCCCCGAACAAAAAGAAAAAGAAAAAGAAAAGAAAAAGGAAGAAGAAAACCATATGTTCCCTCTAGGAACCTTCGCAATTCTTATTCTTTATCCTTAGCTTTTTTTTTTATTATTATTTTTTTTTTTTTTACAAGCTTTCTCGCCTAGAACCGCTATCACTTCAACATGCGCCGCCATGGCAGGTCCGGCGGAGGCACCAAGGCCATCGCGCCGGTTTCTGATACCGTCTCGTTAATCCACTCGTTTGACTCGGTCATGAACCCCAATCGTCCCGTACGCCCTTCACCGTTGGCGTTCTCTCACATCCAAGCTTTACCATTGGACCTGGTCGATCGATTGCGGTCCTTTCCGCTATTCCAATCCACTCCCGAATCCTTCTTAATTTCTGTGGGACAACACCTCCGCCCTCAACTCCATCAAGCCAACGACTACATTTTGACCGAAGGCGATGAAGCGAAAGCGATATATTGGCTGGTCCGAGGTGCTGTATCCGTCACGTCGCGCGATGGTGAGAGCATCTATGCCGATCTCGAACCCGGCGCATTCTTTGGGGAGATCGGTGTGCTCATGGATCGCCCACGGACGGCCACCATTATCGCCCGGACCAGATGCCTTTTGGTTGTGCTAACCAAGGAAGACTTCAGGAAGATTCTTCCTCGCTTTCCGGAAGTGGAACAGGCCATCCGGGATGAAGCCCAGGAGAGATTGATGCTTCTGGAAAAGAAGAAGAGGGAAACGTCGGCACCCCCGCTAGACGACCTGGTATCTCGTAGAGGATCCAAGCGATTGAGAGATACGTTTGCAAAAGACATGTCACTTGCAGAGCAAGACGGCACGGCTTTGAACTTGAAATCAGTCAATAAGAAACGCAAATCCCCAAGCCCTGGACTGGCCGATGGAGTTTCTTCCAGCGCACTGGCAAATGGACTGGTCAATGTGCGCCTGCTGCTCAAAGAATTACCGCTCTTCTCCGGCCTACCGGGCGAGATCCTCCACTTCCTGGGCCTCAATGCCCAACCCCGCTCTTATCCCCCATTCACGGATATCATCCGGCAGGACTCCCAGGGGCGAGAGATTTACTTCATCGTGCGGGGCGAAGTAGAGGTTTTGACAGAACGTGCGCAATCGGAACTCTCCCAGTCTGTGCCGAACACCCTCGAACATCCCGGATTCGAAGTGAAAGCGCGGCTGAAACAAGGACAGTACTTCGGTGAAGTAGTAAGCCTTTCTCTGGCGCCCCGTAGAACCGCAACAGTTCGTTCCATCAATGCAGTCGAGTGTCTTATGATTAGCGGCGATGTCCTCGCTGAGTTCTGGGACAAATGTCCTCATGATGTCCGCCAACAAGTGGAGAAAACTGCCAAAGAGCGACTGCAGTCGGCGGCTGACGGCGATGTTGTTATGTCTGAAGCAGACGATGACGGGCAAGCCGCAG
Organism: Aspergillus avenaceus; assembly: GCA_009193465.1. Lineage (NCBI taxonomy): Eukaryota > Fungi > Ascomycota > Eurotiomycetes > Eurotiales > Aspergillaceae > Aspergillus > Aspergillus avenaceus. The sequence continues at coordinate 21,368 of ML742262.1, forward strand.
GGAACAAGAAATTCAAGGCGAGTGCGTCGCGACGCCGTTCCATGCCCCTCTTAACGCTCACCGAAACCGAACTGGATGGTCCGCACACCAATGGAGTTGAGGACCAAGCCGTGCTACGTCCTTCGGATCCAGATCCGTTTCTCAATGTGGGCTTAGACAAGGTCCGACTCAAGAGTCGCCGTGGTTCCGTGGCCCCATTGGTGCCAGAGGAGGTTTCTGGGGAACAGCAAAGACCGTCACCACCATCTGAACCTCGCTCGACAAGCTCGTCTTTCCTCACGCTGCCTGATGCTGCCGTGGCGCCGTCACTGAAGACACAGCGTGAACCGCGTGAACTTAACCGCGGCGCTCTCCCAGATCATATTTTACTAAAGATATTCAATCACCTAGATCTCCATCATCTGTTTCGGATACGGGCCGTCTCTCTCCATTGGTCGGAGATTATCAGTAAATCAACGGAGCTACTACATCACCTAAACCTAAGTATGTATAATCGGCAGATAACCGATGATGTCTTAGTGAAGATTATATGCCCCTTTGTCGGAAACAGGCCTCGTTACATCGACATCAGCAATTGTTTTCACATTACCGACGAAGGATTCAACAAACTGGCCGCCACCTGTGGCTCGAATGTGGCTACTTGGAAGATGAAGAGTGTTTGGGATGTGACAGCGTCCGCTATCCTTGACATGACCAGCGCCGCAAAGGGGTTACAGGAAGTCGACTTGAGTAATTGTCGCAAAGTGGGAGATACTCTGTTGGCTCGCATTGTTGGCTGGGTTTTGCCCGGACAACATAAGGACGAGCCTGTGAAGACCAGTAGAGGAGTCCTAAAGCCCACTACACAGACTGCCGCTGGCACTGTATTCGGCTGCCCTGAACTGAGGAAATTGACGCTGTCGTACTGCAAGCACGTCACTGATCGGTCAATGCACCATATTGCGTCCCATGCTGCACAAAGGATCGAAGAGATGGACTTGACACGCTGCACCTCGATCACCGACCACGGATTTCAATACTGGGGAAACACACGGTTCACCCAGCTGCGGAGGCTCTGTCTAGCTGATTGTACTTATTTGACCGATCAAGCGATTGTATACCTGACCAATGCTGCCAAGCAATTACAGGAACTGGACTTGGTAAGGAGCCACTCCCTTCTATTACCCTCTCGTTGCAACCCGTACATCTACTAACCATGCACAGTCATTCTGTTGTGCATTGTCGGATACAGCAACAGAGGTCCTCGCGCTACAGTGTTCCCAATTGACATATCTGAACATGTCCTTCTGCGGATCCGCGATCTCCGACCCGTCCTTGCGCAGTATTGGCCTTCATCTTCTGCATTTGAAACGACTTTCTGTCCGTGGGTGCGTCCGTGTAACTGGCGCAGGGGTAGAAGCGGTCGCCGATGGCTGTAACCAGCTGGAGTCCTTTGACGTCAGCCAATGTAAGAACCTCACCACGTGGCTTGAAGACGGTGGGCCTGTCAAATATCGAAATTCAATTAGCTTCGAGACTGTTGCCCAGAATGGCAGGGTCTTTCGATGACCACCGCGCAATCTTACGAAGCTACTTCATACCCCTGGGGGTATGAATGTAGTTCTGTTCACATCGAAAGTATTGACCATGATCCGTTCCACATTTATCCTACTTAGCATCCTTTATTGTTTAATATTCTCACTTTGTCTGTGTCAATCTACTCATGTTTGCTTGGTCTCTTCTGGTGTTCTGTTCAAAGGAGTTTGTATATTTCTAGTGGTCTTCAAGTTCAAACTATCGCGAATCGATAGCCGAACCAGGGCCTCTTGAATTGTGTTGCTACAGGGGAAGGCGCATTCGTCTCATATTCTTTCTATTATCCACATGTCACCTTTCTTGGTCAGGATGCGTTTCAGGATTTCTGTCGACATTAAATGGGCATTCGGGCATCGGAGGAGTTTTACTCTGAGGGGAGGAGCATTTGGCAGCATACATCGTTTCGGGTTTGGCTTGAGGATATATTGCATGAGGGGCTGACGACAGGTCTGGAATGTCATTCTATATATTAGAGTTCTTTTTTTGGTATTGATGTTTCTTATTTTCGTGTCTGTTCTCCTTTTTGGTTGATCATCTTTGGCCCGTGTGTCTGCTTCTGGAGAACATTGGAGATACCTACGTATATCAATAGAAGCGCCGCTACTATCTACCTATTTAACAACCACTAATGTCCAACATCAATCTCATGGTGTCACGTCATCTTCCGCCTGCTTTTACAAATGGAGTGCTATCTGACAAGGGGCTTTCTTTATGTTAGGACAAAGACCACCCTGAATCAAATCAATGGAGGAGTCAGTGAGTAAAGAGACTACACTCATAATGCCTTTTTCATCAAACAGGGGCTTACCGATTGTTATAGGAATTCTTTCTAGGGTCGCGGGTCCTTGACTGCCCTTGTTATATGGTTCCACAGTTTGTTCTGTTCCCCGTGTGGAAACAAGCGGATCATTGTGGGCAATGGTATTCACTTTGTGCTATTTAATGGGGTCGATTTCATTACCTCACCGGGGCCTTTGTTCGGCCTGCAATGCAGATGTATGTTATTGTACAGGACGGTGCAAGACATGTTCAGTCCCATTGTCTGTACGGGATCTACCGACAAGGACGCCTGCAACAGACTGAGATCAATGGAAAATCCTGGTTCCCCCGGTTCCAGCATATATATGCGGGCGTTTCCTGCGAGCAATATGAGGCTCCTCATAGCAGGTGATTCCTTTATCCAATCACAAAGTGTACCCCCTCTCAAAGCAAGACTTGAAACTCCCATTTACGGGGCTACGATTGGACAGACTACCCTCTCTCTACAAGGCACTTTCCGGTTCTAGCCTGTCGTAGTGAAAATGGATCCCACAGAGCAGGCCTTAGGCCAAGATAACCCTGACGGGGGCAACAATGAGGGCCATACGGAAGATGTGACACATCCCCGGCTCTCCCCAGACCCTGAGCAACCTGTTCAAGAGCATATACCACTAACTGAAACCAGCCCAGACACTCCATTGGAGCCTAGCTCGGAGTTCGCCGAGGCCTTTGAGGACCCATCCAGGTCTGCTCACCCCGAACAGGAAACCTCGTCTGATTTTGACCCTGTAAATGCGGAACTCCCCAATATTCACTTAGACACTGGGATCACACCGATACCTGAAACCGATGAAGGAAGTTCAATTCCAATTGCCCCGGAAGAAACTGTTGAAAGTGCTGTTTCAGGTTCTCCAGACAATGGCGCGGATGCACCTAACATTGTAAGCACAGAAGCACAAGCGGAGACTTTCACAGCGACTGAAGGCGTAGTAGCGACCAATGATACTGCAGGGCCGGTTACTGAAGCTGCAGAGACCGCGGTGAATGATGCTACAGGCAGGCCAGTCAGACTTACGAAAACGGTACGGATAAGGAAGCTTCGCAAGTCTAAAAACAAAAAGGGAGACCATACAAGCAGCCAGAAGGAGCCCAACTGGACAGAATGGTACCTCAGAGAAGTGGCCCAGAGGAAAGAGAAGTTATGGGCCGATCAGTTACAGCGGGAGAGAGATCTCGAGGCAGAGAGGCAACGGAAAAGGGACCTGGGCGAGCCCGTGGAAGAGCCGGCGAAGAAGAAGAAAAGGACTACGCCTCTCACGAGAACCGTTGAAGCCTGTGTTCGTTGCAGGGTAAGTTGGATCCCCCTTTCCATGTTGCCGAGAACCATTGAGCCACCTCGCGGCGCCTTAACTAATTCGCATTGCTATAGACTCTTAAGATACGCTGTGACGACAATGATGGCATGTGCGCATCTTGCGTTGCCGCAAACCAGAAACATTGTTATTCGATCAATCGGAATACGTCTACTTCTCGGGACCGAGCCGCTTTCAACATTGTAGAACAGAAGTTGAAGATCCTCGAGGAAGAGCACAAGGGCACACTCAGAGAGCTGCAAGAAAGAGACGCTCAGCTCAGGGAAAGGGACAACGAGCTCGCAAAGGCAAGGAGCGAGAACAGGGCCCTAAGTGCACAGTTAGAGAGCTCCCGGGTCAGTTCACTTCTCCGTTTCCCCCCCCCCCCCCCTGTCCAATACACCTCTAATCTCTTCAATAGACACCGCCGCCAGCCAACCAAAGTGCGCCCATGGGAGGCTACGGCATGTCACCTTCCACCACCGTATTGCCATCTACTACTGCCTTTGCACGCAACCCACAACCACAGGCTCCCCACCCCGGAAGCTACATGGGCAACAAGTTTTACCCTGGATCCGAGCTCCAGACCCAGACCTACTCACAACAGAGCAGCACAGCTTACGGCGCTTACAACCAACCCACATCCACATATAGAAGCACCAGCCAGTACCAAGGCGTCCAACTACCTCACCCCCAAACCACCCAGCCCCAATACAACTTCACTACTGCGCTCGCTCCCTCCATCCCAGCCCAAACTACCTACTACTCCCAACAGCCATACACCTCCTCATCCCTTTGGACCCAAGCCCCTTCACAACCCATGCCCCAACGGCCAGAAACAACATACTACCCCCCCTCTAACTCGAGTAACTACTGCTCCCAGCAGCAGCGCTATCACCCAGCCGTGCCCCAGTATTCCACCCAACAGTTATCAGACACACTACCGCCCCTCCAAGGTCTATCCCAAGATCCCATAACAGGCCAAAGCCAACCTCAACCTCAACCTCAACCCCAACCCCCCAGCATCAACGCCGGCTAACAGGGAATACCTCCTATGACCTCTTCAATCTAAAACAACACTCTCACCGGATTCTTCCGTGCCCTATTTTGGTTTCTTTGTATGATTATGGTTCATCATCTTTGTTACATTATCATCTCTTTCTCCTTCTCTTCTCCTTATTTTGATTCATCTCTTTACTTCTCACAAATACAAAGATAGACACAACCCAGCCATAGAACCAGTCTTATTATTTCACGCTTTATCCCTTTTATTCTATTCCCTTTATCCTCACATTGTCCAGTTCTCTGTAAAATGGGCCCGGAGTTAAATGGCGTTTTGACCTTTTGTTACTATCATTGTCTTCTGTTTTTTTGTCTAGTCTGGGTGGAGTTATTTTGTTTTCTTTCCATGTTCATTTCATTTCTTTACTGTTCTTTTGGGACTTATTGGGGTTTTTGAGACATTGTACTGTGTACTATGTACTATGTATTATGTACTATGTGCTAGACTTTGTATTACTACGGTGATATTAATGATATTAATGATATGGATGGAGACTATTTGGGTACAATATACTATTAATGATCTATATATTAAACTTGTATATGTATACCCAAACCATAACTACCATTTCATAACAAATAATAATAAGAAGAGAAAGAAAATGGGTATCAAGACTAAACTCCACTATACCAATATAACTCAAACCAAGTAAATAAATATACCCGATGGATCGGTTGGTTAATGAGACTGTCGAAAACAGCAACAGACCCCCCGACTCTCGCACCAGGATCTCAAGAACGCGGCGCCGACTTCGCGGTCCTCGCCGATGAGATTGAGACCCTCGGTGTTTAACCAGATGGCGAAGTCGTCGAGCACGATTGGGTCGTACATGATGATCTTCTCGTGCCAGCTGGGGCGACTTGGTGTACCGGGTACCTGGGCACGGACTGCCTTTGTGATTTGCTCGGCGAGGTCGGGCGAGGTGGTGGTTTTGGAGCGGGAGGTTTTAGCACGCGGACGGGATGGACTGGATGGGGTTGTGGAGATGGGGAGGTGTTTGGTTGTGGGTGGGTGGAATGTGTAGTGGCTGGGGGATGGGATGGTTTCTTCTTCGGAGTCTTGGATTTCTTCTACGTCGATGAAGGATGGACGTGGGGGTGTGATGACTGCCGTTGCTGGTGGTGGGTTCTTTTGGGATTTTGGCTTTGAGGGTGCGCTGGTCTTGGATTTTGCTGTGGTCTTGCGCGTGGTGGTCTTGCGCGTCGCTTTCTCGGAGGGTATCTGGGGCTCGGAGGTGGGTGCTTTTTCCTGGCTAACTGGGGGAATTGTTGACATACTCTTTCCATGCTGGGACTCCCAGCACTTCTGGAGCATTTCGATCATCTTCTTCCGGTTCTTTATTGCTTTGAAGCCGTACTTGGCGATTTGTGTGGATAGTTCGGTATCTGTGAAGCCGCTGTACTGCGGCATTGTTGGCTGTTCGCCGGTTGGACGGGAACTAGGCTCTCTGGAAGCGCGACTGGGCTTCGCTGCGGCTTTTCTGGGTTTTGGTGAAGGTGCTCTCCTGGCTGGGGGGTCCTCTGTAGGGGTCCGAAAAGTCTGGTCTTGCGACAAACTAGGTGCACGATCATCGATCTTGGTTGAAGTCTTGGGGCGATTGTTACTCGCCGCGACAGGAACTTTGCTTGTGGGAGGCGAGTCCACCAGATCTATAATTTCCGCCTGCTGTACCAATGAACCCTCCGAGTCCCTGGATGCGACAGACCACAGGCCTCTTGTTTTAGAGAACCGCGAGACAGTGGTGGTAGAGCGTACGTCTCTCGTTATTACAGATGAGGGCTCTGTAGCCACGCACCTCTCCGACTCGAGTATGGCTGCTTGCATTTCTCTTAGTGTGGTGGGAGAGTCTTCTCGCTCCAACTGACTGCAGGTTCCGAATATGAGGTCCTGATTCTCTAAAGACTTAGCGGCTGCTTCGGGCGAGAGCACAACAAAGTCTGGTTCGTGAGCCTTCGGCTTGGCTTTCGACTTGCGCTTCACAGTTTGAGACTTTCCAATTGCGGAGTCTTCGCCTGGTGCTGAGGTCTCCTTGCTGGACGAATCAGTGTTCTCACTAAGCTCATTGAGATACCGTGCGGTGACACGAGCAGTAATTGTATTCATCTTCTTGGTTTGCGCTTTCGGTTTCTTTGATTTTGAAGGCCGTTGCTGTTCATCTTCCGTGGACATCTTATCTTCGGCATCGTGGGATGCCTGTTTACTTGCAGGATACAAGCGAGGGTCCACAAGCTGTTCAGAATGCCAATTAGTCCAGTATCTGAATGCGAAAAGACAGAGCATATCATACCTCTATCCGCCTGCGCTTTGTCGGACCATCATCACCGGACACCCTAGCATTGGAGCAGGAAGAAACTTCACTATTGAAGCCGTATTCAGACAGTAGATCACCAAACCCATGTCCCTCTTTCTGCACACCCCCCTCATCTAACCCCACAATATGCATAGAATCTTTACTCGGCGGGGTCCAATCCATTCTCCTCTTCATCGCTGCCTCCAATTGCAAACCACCATGTTCCCAGTCAGCGCCCCGTGTAGATTTCCGCTCCGGGGTAGTTTCTAGGTTCAAGACGCCGGTATCCTTGTTGCCGGATGTACTAAGCTGTGTGCTACCGGGCTTCGCGACTCTCCCTGTCAAGATCTGGTTCACGGTATTCTCACGCTTGGTTGTATTTTCCGTGCGCTTCTTCCTTGGTGCGGCCTTTGTCTTCGACGCGTTCTCCGATTTCTCGCTGGCGGGCTTTCTTCCTCTCCGTTTAGGCTTTTCCTCCGATAAAGCGCTGTTGAATTTCGGTAAATTGGTGATTTCTTTGACCGTTCTCTCCTCCCCTTTCTCGGTTTGCGGTGGCTTGTCAGCGACTGGGAAGAACCTCGAACGTGTAGCAGGTCGGAAGAGCTCTGTTGGCGACAACGGCGGAGGCGGAGATGGACTCCGCGGAGACAATCCAAAGAGTTTCACGGGATCATAGGCAGGAGGTGCTGGAGTGCGAGTGGGAATGTGATCCGGGGACGAAGAGAGGACGATAATGTCGGTTCCGGTACTCATGGTGGCGAACCAGGGTTATTTGTCGTCAAGTCCAAAGGTTTACCCCATACATGTGCAAAATTGAAAACTGTGGCCTGTTTACTTCTCCCACATCCCAGAATAATATACCAAAATGTCCAGTCGAGCGATGTATGCAACTTGCGAAAAAGTTATTGTCGAGAGAATTGATGGGAGCGGGATTGTCTTGGCTTAAGTTGCTGGATTACCGCATTGGGAAGAGTTTGTCAGTGGGCAGGGCAACCAGCGGTATCCCTGCATCCGATCTACTACGTACTCTCTCGAACTAAAAAACTTTCCAAAAATGTTTCGATTTATTTTATAAACGTTGTGCTGTTCGAAATTAAGTCTACAGCGTAATCGCTAGTGCTAAATGTATACCTAAAAGGGGGCCACCGTACATTCTAGCCCAGTCATAGTTTCGACATGCAAGTCGCTTTTATGGCAATAATATTTGCGCGTGCATCGGTGCTGGATTTGCTATCCCCCAAGCCGAGCGACCGTCTAAAGTCTGATTCGACCACGTTTCGCTCGACATAGTGAGATCGGTAGGAGGGCTCGGACTAATTCTCAATTGGGCGGGGGAAACCGCTTCCGCTTAGAGCAGCCCGGGCCATAGTCGCATATGTTTTCTCGAAAGAATCGAGATAGCTTTCCGGAGTGAAAGTCACAATCAAGTCGCACCGCGTATAGCGATAGCTCCGAGCAATGAGTTCTCGAGTAGCTTCTTGCCGCTGTCATTGGCGCCGTTGGTTTGACCCGCAGGAGCAACATTTAGCGAACCTAACTTGTACGCCTTTTTGATTTTGGTGATATCGGCGATTCTAGACAAGGTCTCGTCATTAAACGGCGCTGGGGTACCCTCGACAGATTGCGCCAAATGCGCGGCTACTGACTCGTGGGTGATCTCCGGTGCTGTAGATACCTTGACCACCAACAGGTCTTTGGTTGAGTCGCTGATACCAAACTTCCGGAAGGAGTCCGCAATCTATATAGTATTAGCTGGTAGCCCTTCAAATATCATTTTAGATATACCGACATTGTTTGTGGGACTGAATGAGAAGACAATCTCCGAATGAACATTACGGGATTTAAGACGCTCGTTTAGGTAGTCATTTACTGCTCGGAAGACCGCAGACAGAGCGTGGGTTCTCGAAAGGACCTACATGCGTAGTAATTAGAACCAATGGGTTGCTTCGGCGGATATTGTCATGGATAACCCCCTACCGAGCTAGCATCAATAAATGCATATTCAAAATCCGCATTTCCAGAGATCAACTGTTGGCGAAGAAAAGGTGCATTCTGAACGTCACGATAGAGAGCTACATGGATGGGCAGCGACGCAGGTAGATGAGGCAGTTGAATGGATTCTAATGAAGAAGTCATGGTGTATTTCGGAAAAAAGTCGTTGGCACTAGAAAGAACTAGTAAACTTGCGCTATGAGTCAAATTGGAGGAATAAAAGACGATCGGTGATATTGAATGTTAATATCCGTTGCTTCCCCTCCCCCACTATGGAATCCGGAGCAAACGTGACTTATCGCCGACCCGCGTGACTAATCGTGTTCCACGTGACTGCGCTTCTCGAACGTTCGGGCAGCCGTAGCGGGAGTTTCCCGTGATATCACCGGAGTCTTTAATAGTTTCCACTTCTACTCCATTTCATCCACCATCAAATTTCGTCATTTCATCACCAACCATGGCGTTCTTCTTACGGCGTCCGTTCGCCGTTCCGACGGCGCTGCGGCAAGTTCCCAAGACTGCCAACACTGCTCGATTCATCCATAACACGCCCTTCAAGGCACCTCTGCCCAAGCCTGCCGGCCCCGTCACTTCTTCCATCTTCGCAAAGTCTAGACAGACCTTCCAGAATGCTTTCCGTCGTACCTACATGCAACAGAGCTATGCCCCGCAGAGTGGTAATCTCACCCAGAGATTGCTGTATGGCGCCGCCATCGTCGGTGGAACTATCTTGGCAACCAACCTCATCTTCAACCGTGAAACCCGTGAGGATGGCGGCATGCCCCCTTACGAACGTAGCTACTTGAACGACACTTTCTTGCACACTGGGCTTGGTATTGGTATTATTGGTATCGCTGCTCGCGCTTTGCACATGAACGGATGGTCTTACCGCCTCATGGCCATGAACCCTTGGCTCGTTGCCGGTCTCGGCTTGGTTGGAAGCATCGGAACCATGTATGGTACTTTCTACACTTCTCCCGATAAGTAAGTACATCTTCTCGCAAACTCGGAGTCCAAGGTAGGAAATTTCCGAGCTAACCGAATACACAGCTACTTGGCCAAGTACGGTCTCTGGACTGCGTTCAACGTCACCCAGGCCGCTCTTCTTTCGCCTCTGATGTTCATGCACCCTGCTCTCCTTGCTCGCGCTGGTCTCTACACCGTTGGAATGATGGGCTCTATTGCCTTCGTCGGTGCTACTGCCAAGCAGGACAAGTATCTTTACCTCGGTGCTCCTCTTCTCGCTGGTGTGACTATCGTTGCTCTTTCTGGCCTCGCCCCTCTGGTTCTCCCCGTTACCGCTACCCGCACCCTGATGTGGTCCGAGAAGATCTGGCTGTACGGTGGTCTCGCTGTCTTCGGTGGCTTCACCCTCTACGATGTCCAGAAGGTTCTGCACCACGCCCGTCTCGCCGAGAGAGGTTACGTCCGCAGGGACGTTGTCAACGAGAGCATCAGCCTCGAGTTGGACTTCATCAACATCTTCGTCCGCATGGTCCAAATCCTGGCCATGCAGCGCCAGAACCGCAAGTAAACAGCTTGCACGCCTAAGGCTGTAGCAGCCAACTCACCCTCCTAGTCTGCGCTAGAGATTTTCAACGCTGTGGAAATGAGAGTACGCATCTCATTCACCAACGCAATGTGACATTTTGATCTGGATCAAATGTGCTTGTTTTCTCGCATGCTTGACATTGTTTGTATAATGTTTCGCAAGGGGTACCTCTTGCCACACTGTATTCTATGTACATGGACCAACTTTACAAGGTATTACCAATCACTTTGTGCTCGACAACAGGGCCAACGACGTGATACCATGGCCAACAACGGATCGAGCAGATCAATCGGCTCACATCTAATAGAGATGGAAAGTAATATCTCCGCTCTTCTATTTAATCAATCAAAACAATAAAAATAAAAATAAAAATAATTCTCGTCATTTCATCTCCCTTTGCATTAGTATTAGCCTCTGGGTAGAAACCGACAGGTATGCTAGCCCTTAAAGACCTGGTCGAGTACACATAGCCACATTCGTATACAACTCGTACATAACAACGTCAACATGATCAGAATCAACACGTCCAATCTCAGATCATGAGGGCAACCAAACATGCCAATCCGACAGAAACTAACCTAAACCGCCCAGCATCCCGCAAGGGCTCAACTCCAGAAGTCTTCGAGTCCTCAGACGACGGCTGTTTCTTGAAATCTGTCCACGACACATTCGCTCGTTTATGTCCACACAACCCACTACCTCGCATCAGTTCCTTAGGAAAGAGCACTCGAGGCTCTCCCTTGTCCATGGGAACAATCAGCTGGCCCATATCATTGGTCTTATACGTATTACAGGCGAGGATATCCATCACCTCCATAGAGGGCTGGTATGCGTTCGTCATTCGGATCGTGTAAGGCCCGCTTCTAGACCCTTGGGTCGACAGCACCATGATAACCTGTCGACCTTCTCGGCCCTTCCGGAAGGCCATCTCGCTGGGCCCTTTGTAGACCGGGTAGGTCTCTGTGTTGAGGTATTCGGGGTCGACTTGGGCTGCGTGCTTACGGAGTGTGTTCAGCGTTGTGGTGAGTTTGTATAAGGGGGCGTCGGTGTCATAGCCCGATAGCCAGATGGCTTCGCGGTTGTCTGGGTCATGCTTGCCTGAGGAATGCTGTTCTTGGCCTTGGTAGATCATTGGGATGCCATCGAAGAGGAGGGTGAATGTTAGGACATTTTTGGCGAGCTAGGTTTGGTGTTAGGGCTTTCTTTCTTCTAGCACAAAGGGGGCGGTGCTTACATTCATGTCCTTTTTGAATCCTGCGTAGCGGGAGAGGTCGTGGTTCTCGGAAAATGATACTAGAGTTGTCACATCTTGACATGCCTTCTTCATCTTTTGTACCTGATCCGGTAGTGAGTCTGTGTCCCCGAGTGTGAAGGCATCCAGCATAGAATAGTAGATGGGGTAGTTTGGGAAGCTTGTGAGCTCATCTTGGTAGCTGCAGATCTTGTCCACGGACTTTTCGAAGACTTCTCCGGTGACGAAGGCATTCCCTGTTGCTTTCTGAAAGAGATGCAGGAAAGACGGCGTGACGTGCTTGGCTGCGTCGAGCCGCAGCCCGTCAATGGAGTACGTGGACATGGTGTGGTTGATCCATTTCTCCAGCATGTGCTGTACTTCCGTGTCCTCCGTCTTTAGGTCCGGGAGCAGGACGATCTCGTCGCCCGTCCAGCACTCCTGAGCCATCGGGTAATCACTATAATCGGTTATCTCGCAATACGGATGATAATACTTGGAGTCATCGAAGGGTTTGAGACTGGAGTAGTTGATGTTGCGGGCTGGATGCTCTCCGTGCCCGATATAGGCCATGTTATTGATCACAGTGTCCATCATGAGATACATGCCCCTGTCGTGAACCGCCTTGCTCAAGTTCAGGAGGTCCTCGTGGCTCCCGAAGTGCGGGTTCAACGCGTACAGGTCTTGTACCCAGTAGCCGTGGTATGCTTCTCCATATGATACGCGGCCATCCACGTTCTTGACGATCGGAGAGATCATGACAGCGTCAAATCCCATGTCCTGGATGTAGTCTAGTCTGTCAATCATGCCCTGCCACGTCCCGCCGCAGTATAGTCCTGCCGTTGTGTTGCAGGCGTGCGTTGTGGAGCCGTCTGTGCGTGCAAATCGATCTGTCATCGTCTGGTAAATAGTCCTTGACTTCCAGGCCTCTGTGTCTGCTGCTCTGGCCGGAAGGGCTAGACCGAAGGCCGCAGTGGCCCAGAGCCATTGCACGAGGGAAGAAAGCATTTTTCGCTGGCCGTAGGTTTGGGAATGAGTGAAAGAGGAGAAAGGAGAGCTGTCGGCTCTTTAATATGCAGGGGGAAGCCGTTGCGCACGGTCTATGGTTCGCTTTCAAATGGTCCTGGATCAGGGATCTGTGACGATTGATTGGCCATATACCGAGGGAAACAAGTCAGTTACAAAATAGAGAAAGGCTGGCTATCGAACAATAGTCCGAGACATCCATGAGGCAGGTCACGGAAAACTAGTGATAAGTTAGATCTCAATGACCGAACTGTGTATGCGCAAGGGAAAGTGGAGAGTAAATCATATGGCAGGAGCGAAAGAGATTCCACACTCAATCGAGGCTAGAGAGCATTATTGGGGAAGGTTAAGGTTCCTAGGGTTATGACGATCGTCAATGTATTCAGTTCATTGCATATACATACTGTACGCATACTGCTGGGTAATCATATTACTAGTCATATAACCATCTCTGGGTACCTGCATCGTATATCATATATTATAGTGAGTTCACAATAAACCGCATCATGGAGACTCAGGTGACCGAAGCATTATATGTTGCTTTCTTAGCCATCTGTGACATTGGTATGGCTTCAATGCATTTCTCTCTGTCATATGCGAGGCCGAGGGTTGTTTTGTATATTTCTAGTCTCAGGATCAATGCTCCGGTCGATCAAACACACGAGATGTGTCATTTAATTAGATCATTTTAGAATGTGGGGAATTTCTGGAAACAGGGGAAAAGAAATGACAAAGACCTTTGTTCTACACCGGGGTAGATAATTAAACCTAAAAGCCCTCATGCAGGGCCTCCATAGATGGAAGGAACTATACTATGCAAGGGGTGTATGAAGTCGCAATTATTGAAAATGTTAATACCCACTTCTGCATAGTTCAACTGAATACCTTGAAATATTAGCATTATATTATAGAAAATATGAGGAAAGGGTGCTTATTTCACAAATCAATGCAGTGACAAGGGTTGCAACTGCCATGCTCACAACTGAATGTCTGTAGTAAAAAGATAGAGATACAATTCGAAAAGTAAAAGGATGAGAAAAATCAAGTATTAAGTATTACCTTCCCATTAAACACCAGGCTGTGTACAGTCCCCATTGCCGAAAACTCCTGTGAGACCCATTCGATGTGGTGTCATTAACTCTTAAATGAATCGGAAACCGTCGGTCAGTTCAAAATTATATCAGGCAACCTGCTGAACAAGTATGTTGGGCTGAATTTGCAAGATCGGAGCGTTGTTTTCCTTTAACATATCGGATTGCCGTTTCTCCTCTACCTTCTGATCTACCAATTTCTTCTCATCTTCTCTGATCTCCTTCTCGATAGCTCTCCAGTTGAGACCTGCCACGGACGGTCTGTTCTTCATATTCCAGACCATATCAGACCATTGGTCCACCGTGACCCGTCCAAAGGACTTGAGAATCAAGGCCACCGTCTTCCACTCCACCAATTTTTCTTCGGGAAGATATATCTGAAGATTCATTTGGGGCCAATTGCAATGGTACAGGTCGTGATACAGTCGGCTCCTGACAGGCGGAAGTGCAAATCCTGAGATCTTCTCTTTCACTTTCATCGTGTTTCCATAGACGGCACAGGCCGAGCTTCTCAGTCTCACAGAGAGTATAAGAGAGCCATCTGGGAGCCCTTCGAGGTTGACAAAATGCATGTTTGCAGCGTCAATTTGCACACTGAAGTACCAAAAGGTGTATTTCCAGCGGGGCTCATTGATCACTTCGCGTAAGATCATAGCTTGGCTGATGGGATCGAAATGAACATCTACACAAGCTTTCTTTTGGTTCAAGCGAATGAATTGCTTGGGTTTATCTCCGTACAAGACAACCTGCACTCTTCTGTTCTTCCGAGGGTAAGGCTGGCAGCCACATTTAGGATCGTCACTATTCATAAGCTCATCAGAGCTGAAGCTTTTGAAAATATAATACTTTTGAACTTACCAACGCATTTTGCGTTAAAGTCAAGGAACCTATCCTCAAGAGCTTCTGTTTTTAGATGTTATCGCGATGTGTTTGCCATTCCAGTCGTTGTTCAATATGTTGTTGGGGAAGAGAAACACTGGCTGAATGTGCTTAGTCGATGGTGGGTTTGCATCCATTCACTTGTTATTCACTACTTGCCCCAACTCGGGCGAATGGCACTCAGTGAAAGACAGTCGAAAGGCTAGACCTTTTAATACTGTGTGTTTTCCGTGTATACTATTTTCCTCTGGTTTTTATTCTTTGTTTTCTTTACGGGTTCTGTCTGAACAAATCGTCTAATAGGTTCATTCTAATTGACCTTGCTGTCTATACTCGAACAGATCATTATTTTCTAGATAATACAGAATGAATACGAATTATACACTCTATAAGTCTTTTAGAAAAGAAAGAGAAGGAGAATGGCAATGGGGGCGGGAAATACAGGATATTTTACTCTACCATTGTAGCTTTATACCAGGTACTGTGTAATAGCTTTGGTACATGATGATTTTGGTTTTTGGATCTTGTGCAATTAAATTGCATTGACGTAAGCTTGAAAGAATTAGAGAGACCATAGAGTCCGTTTTTCGTATAAAAATGTCCTTTCGAATCCATTGATTGGGTCAATTCGATGTATAAATGGTGAAGATTCTATAGATCTATAGAACCAGTCAAAACCATTGGCCGGTGCTGCTTAGATAAGCACAAGCTAAACGTGACGATCGCTTTCCTCAGGCCTCTCAAAGCCTCTCGCGATCAAAGGTTACAAACAGAGACAATTTTGCCCGTCACTAACATTAATTGACTTTGTCCATTTCAAACTTTACTAGTTTCCCTTATATCGCCCTCTCTATCTATCATAATGTCTGGAGAAATGGAAGTCGACCCGCCCGTCTCGCAGGAGGAAACTCCGGCGCAATCTGGCAATGGTGGTTTTGAACCACGAACGGATGCCGGAGCTGTTGCGGTGCGCAGTATTGAGGGTTGGATTGTGATCGCTACGAACATCCACGAAGAAGCTTCGGAGGAGGACGTCACCGATCTGTTTGCCGAGTACGGAGAAATTAAGAACTTCAACCTGAACCTGGACCGTCGGACAGGTTATGTCAAGGTGTGTTTCTTCGTCTTCCTCTCTTCCTCTCTTCCTCTCTTCCTCTCTTCCCCTAGCTGGAACTTCTCTTTACATCTGATTCTAATGTTTAATTTACCTTCGATAGGGATACGCATTGATCGAA
Source organism: Aspergillus avenaceus (assembly GCA_009193465.1). NCBI lineage: Eukaryota > Fungi > Ascomycota > Eurotiomycetes > Eurotiales > Aspergillaceae > Aspergillus > Aspergillus avenaceus. Next base: position 37,413 of record ML742262.1, read on the forward strand.
TATACTACTCTCCCCGAAGCGACAGAAGCCATCGAGAAACTGAACGGTTCAAAACTACTCGATCAGACCATTCAAGTTGACTACGCATTTGTTCGCCCTCCTCCCTCTAACAAGGGTAAGGCTGGAGGGCAAAGAGGTGGCCGTGCCGGTCGTGGCCGCAGCAGGAGCCGGGAGAGGAGTCGCAGCCCTGGCGCCGAGGAGAGGGATTAAGCAACAGTTTCTCGACCTGCTCCGTCTCCGTTCTTTTGTTGAATTACTCTGACAGGTGGTCCGGGCAGACCCTTCCAATGTTTCTTTCCATGTTTTTATGACCGCTGCGTCGATTTTTATCAAGGGTCATACCACGGTTGAGGACCGCAGACGATTTTTTGTGACCGACATCCGCAACCCATGTTGACGGGTAATGAACACTGATGTCAGTGTATTCCTGCCAGCATTATCTCCTGTAACTACGGAACGGTCATTGTCTGATGGCCAATACTATACGAGACCATAATCCGAGGAGATACATGCTGGCGTCATGATTCTATAGCAATTTGGTATGGCTATACGCTCTCAAAATTTGCCTTGGACTGTTTACTAATGGGATAATATAGAAGAACTTCCACGTATCATAATTTGAGAGGACTAGGATATCCAGAAATTTGTCTTCTAGTTTGGTTTCGCGTAATTTCCGCGCAAGAATTATGGTGTTTAGCCCGTGTCTTCATGCGATTCAGATGAGGTTTTCAGTGATTGGGTTGTAGTTGCAACAAAAGCATACCAGGTCTTCTGATCGGCGGGGGGTTATTGGTTTTTACATGAACATTGTGATCATTTGTCGCTACTGCTGCCGGTGGTCTGCGATTTAAATTGATTTTGATTGAGAACTAATATCAAAAGACTTCTTTTCCTGACTAAATGATCCAAACATTGCGCGTGATGAAATACCAAGAACCAGTGGAGGTGAAAGAAAGCCTTCCACAAGAACAGACTAAACCAACAGTCCTATCAGTTGATATAGAATTTGAGGGGAAAGTCCGATCAGATGGCAAATACCCCATGACAAGGAAGTGAGAACCAGTTTTTTGTGGGTTTAAAATCATCCGTTTGGCCCACATCCTGTCGTTTTCAGTTTTTTGAAACTAAATCTAAAAACTAAAAACCTTTTTTCCCCGCACTTTCCCGAGAATTTACTTCGATTTTCTTTCTTTCTCTCGTTCTTTCCCCTTCGCAACATGCAGGGCATTTCATGCTGTGCAACAGAAATGTCCGGGAGGTAGATTCTATTTTTTTTTTCTTCTTTCTTCCTCTCTCGTACAATTCATTCATTTGTTGGCTTGTTTTTTTTATACATCAGCTACGAAATTGACCTTATATTGGTATTCATTGTTAAATCGTGGGCGATGAGGCCCTGGATCGGTTTATTATCCCTTCTTTGATCGTTATAGCTTGAGAATTCGGTGACGCCCGTTGGGCTGTGCAACTGAATCAGAAAGTCGTATAGAAACACAAAGCAATCATGGTTGCATTTGCATATATACTTAGATTTATTTACATCCTCCCGGTGTGGTTCATCACTCATGCGCTGGCATTGCAGTCGCAGGATGTACTTGCGCCACGGCCAGATACATCACCGGTGCTTGAACAACCTGTCGGAATCAATACCACTCACTTTCCCCCCGATACAAGTGAATCCACCAGCCGCACGCTGCAGGACCTACTCCATGCCTTGAATGTCATGCAAGATTCCTATTTTGAATTGTGGCAGGGCACCTGGCCAACCAGCATCGATTGGACGGCAGCCGTCATCGGAACGCATCTCTCAGCCGCTGTGTCTTCATTTTCCTCAAATGCGGAAACTTTCTTGTCCGGTTCGAAGCCGGATGGCGCTGGCATCAAATCGGCCCCCGAAAAAGCTTCCTTTGTTACATTTGAAAATGTCATTAATCACTTCTTTGACCACAGTATAGCGTTCTACTTTGGAGAGGATGCGTTTGCGTTGCGGAACCAGGCCTTCGACGACATGTTGTGGGTGGTGCTGGGTTGGCTGGAAAATATTAAATTGCAGAATTTGCATTCAGACCTGCATTATGATGAAACTTCAGACTCACCTTCAAATCGGACGCCGACTTGGCATGGGGCTCAGTTCCGAACCCCAGCTGCTCATCGCGCCCGTGTCTTCTATGGACTCGCCTCCGGTGGATGGGATATCTCACTCTGCGGAGGTGGAATGATCTGGAGTCCGTATTTGACTCCGTATAAGAATGCGATCACCAATGAATTGTATATCTCTGCCAGCATTGGCATGTATCTGTACTTCCCCGGTGACAAAGTCGACTCGCCGTTTGCGGCAGGAAGTGATGATGACCACGCATGGTCCGACGGGCATCCCCACCACCCGGCTCATTTGCAGGCTGCCATTGAAGGATACAAATGGCTCAATTCCTCCAACATGACCGGGAGCGGAGGGCTGTATGCGGATGGGTTCCATATCAGCGGGTGGGAAAGTGCGGAAAAGCCCGGTACTCGCAAGTGCGACCAACTCAACACCATGGTATACTCATATAACCAGGGCGTGATTCTCAGCGGACTGAGAGGTCTTTGGCTGGCGACTGCCTCCTGGCAGTATCTATATGACGGACATGATCTAGTTCGTAGAGTGATCAAGGCTACTGGGTGGCCCGATAAATCGAGTCAGAATTGGGCAGGCCTTGGCCGTGGGGGTGTCATGGAGGATACTTGCGACTCTCCTGGCGACTGTTCCCAAGACGGACAAACCTTTAAAGGAATTTTTTTCCATCATCTGACCGAGTTTTGTAGGACCATTAACCCACAGGAGGCGCGTTTCTTGGCGAGCGCAAAGAATCAAACGGTAGAATCGGGCAGCGAGTGGGGTGATGTCTATGACTGGCATCAAGCCCAATGCCGAACGTATCGAGACTGGATCGAACACAACGCTGAGGCCGCCCTCATGACCCGAAACAAAGACGGTAAATTTGGCATGTGGTGGGGCAGGAAATATGGTCAGGCTGATAGCGCCGTTACCTACTCAAGCCCCCTACCTCCTGGCGCGGTTGACTATCGAAACCATGGTGGTCACGCCGAAGGCTCCCAGCCGCTTCCAGGGGCATCCCGTCTAGTTGCTCGGCGCTTCGGCCCCAGACTGGCGCCAGATGCACCTGCACCCGGTCAGTCATTCTTCGCGAGCAACTCTGCCTCTCCCGGGTTGCGTCAGACGGACTATAATGACCGTGGCCGTGGGAGAACTGTGGAGACGCAATCGGGGGGTGTAGCCGTGCTGCGAGCCTTGTACCAGTGGAAGCAGTATGCATCCCTATCCAGTGCTACGTAGATGGGTGAACTTGAGTTGGGAGGGAAGTGTCTCTGCCGCCTTATATGAACGTTCAAAGTATTCTTACGATTGGTTATGTTTGGCGTTTCGGCTGAACTCATGTTATATCATCAGGCGTTACTGGGAATCGGACCCGCGTAGCAACGTAAGGGCTGGGTATTATTGAGGGATAAAGATAGAAGTGGCGGAGGTTGTTTTGAGTTACCGTCATTGTAAACCGTATTCTTTCCTTGATTTTTTTATTCTTTTCTTACATTTTATGCCTTGGACCAATGCACTTGGCTTGCGGCCCTATTCTTCTTTATTTCGCCTCCCGAGAGTAAGGGTGCTGAAACGAGATTCGATCGTCCAGCCGCCACATTGATCACCAGATCGTATGCCGACAAACTTTACTTGCACGCAAGGTCATCGATTGCTACAGCGGGGAAAAGGCAAGGTGATGTAGCGACGGGATCGATCGTGCATCGACATACCTACACGACGGATCTCCGTGCATCTCGGAAGCACCAGTTTCTTCCGAAGTAAGGACTCGTGCTGCCGAAGTGTGGACTAGGGATAGTACTTTGAAAGGGATTGTATACGTAGTATACTCTAGGTATACTGTATAGAGATGGGGGGGAAGGTAGGGTAGGAATGGTAATTAGTGGATTGGCATAACGGATGTTTGCATTCAATCCCGACCAATATCAGTTTCTTCGCTTTGAACCGGATAAAATATGATACCTAACCCATTATGCTAGGCAACAACCGTCCAATCAAAGAAAATCCAACACACTGACTCACAGACACCATATAACTATTATATATACACATACCGTGACCTCTATCGGAATTAGGTACTACCCCATACAGAATTGAAAAGTTACTGTACCTTAGGGTAATAAGTACAGAATACCTAAGGATACTAGGTTAGGCACCTAACCTCCCACTAGAAGCGACCTAGAAGAACCAAAAACCCAACCCCCACCCAATTAAAACCATTATGAAAAAACCACAATCTCCATCCTCGCTCTAGCGGAGAGATTTTTAAATTAAAAAACCGTGAACTCCCGAATAAAAAACATTAAATGGAAAATAAAATATCACTACTAATATTTAATCTTTATATTTAATGTTTAATACGATCAGCCGTGCCAAGGAAATTAAAAGACAGAAAATATTCACCCTAGTTCTGTTTCTTGGGAATTTTCAGGGATGACCTCAGTGTGGGAAAAGCCACATGCCGCTAGCGCCGGAGCGTTTATCTTGATCGTTTTTTTTTTTTTTTTTTTTTTTTTTTTTTTTAAAAAATTTTTTTTTTTTTTTTTTTTTTTTTTTTTTTTAAAAAAAAAAAAAAAAAAAAAGTGTGTTGTGTAGGTTGGATTTGTTTATGGTTACTGTATCGGTGTTTCTAAGAATCGATATGATACTACGTTCCCTGGGTAGTTATTAATTCTACCGGTGTTGGGAATTGGTAGGTATCCACGGTCAAGTGATTAAGGGATATAAAGTCTATCTAACCGAGGATATGGAGAGAGCTTAGCTTGACTTGTTAATACTTGGGTTTATTATTATATCCTTTTTGACCCTTTCATCCCTTCTTTTTTCCCTTTTTTCCCTTTTTTCCCTTTTCTCTTTTTTCTCCTAGGCTAGATGTGTAGGTACATTTGTAGTAAATAAAAGGTGAAACGTAATTAACAGTGAATTATAAGGATGATTGTTAGGCGTCTATTTGTTTTACCTTTTTTTTTTTTTTTTTTTTGTTTTTTTTTGCTTTGTCTAATTTGCGACAAATGTTTGTGTTTGGTGAACTTGCAGCGTTTTCGGGTTTGGTGCTCGGTCACGCGGATATCTGGTTATTAGTTACCGGTATGGTAAATCACTTCATACTTTACTACCTACGTATGGAAGTGTATAGATAACCAACTGAAGAAAAAAGCAAAGAAAACCAATCCTATGAGCGCATAATATAATAAAAGAATAAAGGCGTCTCGTGCGGCTAGTCTAAAAACAACCTAGAGTTGATTGATAATCTTTTCTTTTCTCGACCTACAAGCATACAGCGTACGGCATAAGTTTCAGTGGTTGATGTCAGAATTACATTCGCTACATGATGTCAAGGACAACTGTCAAGATGCAAATCAGAAACGAAGCAAAAATAGATTTTTTTTCTTTCTTTTCTTTCTTTTCAAAGAGGAAATAAAGATAAAAAGGTCACAAGCTCACTAATTTATTTTAGTACATTTTTTATTTTTTATTTTTTTGTCGCACCCCACGAATACTTAGCAAATACGGATTAAATAAGTTAGACTACGGTAGGAGACTTCAAGGCTGTGAAGTTATGCATGCAACTAACTAACAAACTTGCGGGGATAATAGGAACCCTTGCCACTGGTTCTGAGCTACCCATAGATAGGTATTTTCCATGTAGGAGTTCGATTGGATGCAAACCCCATTTTTCGCCGTAGTGTACAGCGGTACACAGTAGTAGACTGTAGTGTAGATAGTTTGACAACTAATTCTAATTTTTCCTTGTTTTTGCCTCCTGTATGTATGTAATTAGTTGATTAGTTCCTAGACTAAGTCACTGTTTGAGGCGAAAAGAAAAATAAAAACAGAACAACAAAAGATAAAAATAACCCATGAAAGAAAAAAAACGATGATGATAAAGCAGTTGACATGGTTATGTACTGTGTATCAGTCGCTACTAGTAAACCTGCTGATATGATTTGTTTTGGTAGTTGTTTTATCAAGTTATGTTATCCTTGACATGGCTGGCTCTTAATTAACATTCTTATGATTAATTGTTCGACATATTCGTCAGTGCTGGGTCGTGACGTGAGATCCGTTCTTCCTTTTTTTTTTTTTTTTTTTTTTTTTGCTTATTTTTCTTTTTGCTTATTTGTGTTAAAAGGATTGGGGTTTGTTGGTTGCTTATCTTTTTTTCCTCCTTAGTCAGGTCGGCGACGTGTTACTTGGTTTTGGTGATTGCTTGTACATATCTCTTTTTGTCGTTCCTTGTTTCAGTTGCTTAGGTCTTACCTGTTGTAAGTGTTCGGATCCGAGATATTTTTATATTTTATATTCCGGTAGTTATAGTGTTTATATATATGTATATATATATATATATTTTTTTTAAAAAAAAAATACGAAATAGAATAAAAAAAGAGAATGTACATGCGTAATTGTACTTTGTAACAGACACATCCAATCAATGAATGCAGGAAAGGAGGTTAATTTACATAACGGTACTTTTTTAATTACCTGATAATCAAAAATACAAAAAAAAAAGGCACCGATGACGTGCGGTGCCGTCATACTATTTTACTGTGTCAAAAGAAGAATCGCACTTTAAAAAAGTACATGTGGGCTCCGATGGAGTAAGGGGACCGCTTCCCATTCGGGTAAAAGTTCTTGGGGGGCACTTAACCTTGACCTTGGACTTTATTAAACCTTACGTGGAATTTTCGGATTCTTCCCCGAGAGGTCTAAGCGGGTTCCCATAGTCGGGCATTTTGCGAATTATTGAAGGGATTTTTGTTTTTTTCTTTTTAGGTCCGTCAAATCCCATACTTTTGGGTCCGAGTTATATATTTTGCTTGTTTATATTTCTTTTCTTTTTTTTTAATGTTTCACTAGTCTGTCGAATGGAAATTATAGATCTGACTATAGCTACAGCAAGCCTGCAGATAGTTTGGTAAAGATAGAATCTTAACATGCTTTGGTGTTCTGCAGACTCCGTAAGCAAGCGTTCCATGGGTTGGTGCCGAGCCCAAAAAAAATTATGATAAATAGTCTAATAGAGAAGAAAACCCTATTCAACAATTGTTGATATACATACCAAAATTCTGGCTAATTTTCCCACCCCGTATGTTGGGTATGAAAATGCCTGGAATGATGTCAATATTTCAACCCGCGATCAGCAGAACCAATTTGAACATCCTCTGATTCGATCATTTTCGAAGTGGACGATGACGATGGTTGGCGGTGATTGTGGATCAACATTCCTGCACATCCGCCTCCCGGTTTCACCTTCTTTTCTTTTTCCCTTGTTCTTAGTCGCTAACGGATCAATGTCCGCCAGCCAGCCAGAAAACTCTCGAACCCACGGGAATGGATCGTCCTGCCCTCAAGCCGTTTGACTCGTGGTTCAAAGGGGAAAGTTCAACGTTTGAACTAGCGAGCTTAGACCCTAGGTGCAGTGTGTTGTAGTTACCTTGACACCTTTGCGACCATGTGGACACGAGTCTATCCCACTTTGGTAGTAGGTACAGTACAGCTCGCATGATGATACAGAATATATATATGTACGGGGTACTTTTTTTTTTTTTTTTTTTTT
>ML742263.1:0-40339 GCA_009193465.1 Aspergillus avenaceus
AAAAAAAAAAAAAAAAAAAAAAAAAAAAAAAAAAAAAAAAAAAAAAAAAAAAAAAAAAAAAAAAAAAAAAAAAAAAAAAAAAAAAAAAAAAACACGCTCAGACATAAACCAATGCCTATTAATATTAACTCCAAAATTAGTTGGTCTGTGGTGTGATAAAAAGGATCAGCCTTGCGCTTTGTCTGAATTTTGAGTCAGAGTTTCGCAAGGGAACCCAGCACCGTTTCCCATGAAGCAGTGTTGAAGCTATCTGGTGGCGCTGTCAAACCCTGCAGATAATTAAAATGGCGTTTCAAGATCCTAAGGCTTGATCTAGGGTATGGCTCAGAATTGAAAAAGAGAGAGAAAGCGATTACGAAGTAGAAGGGAATCCGAACAGCCTCAGGCCGAGCCCCTGTCAAGTGACTTAAAAATTTGGCTGCAAACAAAAAATAGAAACAACAACGAAAGGAACCTTTAGACTACTTCCAACTTTTTTGTCAGGTACCGACCCGTTCCCCTCCCATGTCTCAGTGGAATAATATCCATGAAGGACATAGACCTTGGTTCATTGTGCGGATCGCAATCTATTAAAATGTCACAAATGACATAACCCATCTTTTGGTACAGCAAAGAACCTTTTTTGTGATTTGTGCCACAAAACCATCTCAGGAAACGCTTTGATCATGTTGGTTAGAGATATCAATCAAATTTGATTCAATCCCTCTGATGTCCAGTAAATCAATCAATGCGTCAGAAGAAGGATGAAGCTCGGATGCAAAGTAAATACACTATTCTTAAGTAGGTAAGCACTGCGATCAAACGCACTGGCTTAGGCATTGCTATACATGCAGCTAACGCAACTTGGCATCTATATACTACAGGTTATACGGAGTAGATCTCTTGGATAGATATTAAGTTTAGCAGGATTCTTTGCTTTTCGAGGAGTGGGAATAAAAAAAAATCACTTATCTGGTGGAGTCCATGAGACTACGGCATTATCGCCAACTGGATCCCTCCGGATACTCTAGTGGAGATGGGTTAATCCTGCTACAATCTACGGATATGGGGAGAACAATGATAGCCGAACAAATTCGCCTCGTTCCCAAGAAAAAATAAGACTTTTCTGCCGTGGTCGCAGAAAGGAACCAAACCCCCGCTTAATGGTCACGGTCGATCATCACGCTAAATAGATTAAACCGACAAGGAAAGTCACAGAAGCGCGATATTTGCTCAATTGTTAATGCGCTTATTGATATCACATGCTACCGAGTTCAAATCTCCGAGAAAAGACTGCTGCAGGATGTGGCCTACCTTGCATGCTTTTTCTCCCTTCTTCCTTTTGCCCCGAGTAAGGACTCTTATCACTCACATACAAACCACAGCTTCGCTTCTCCATGCCAAGTAAACAATTGCGGGTGAATAGCGACCCCCACAGTTGGTGATCATTCTCGTACCCGGGTTTCCTCTCAGGGGCAATGCTCCGTTCCCCGCAAGGAGAGAGACTGAAAATCATCTTTTTTTTGTTAGTTAGTATAACAAATAGCCTCGTATGAGGTGACCACTAGTCAAGTGAGCAAGAACTGACCCTGCTAATAGTAATTACTACGGGCCGTGTGGATTGTTCCAGTCCGCCGCTGCTCAAGTTTGGTTCTGTTCGGGACCGTACCTCGATGGCATGGCCTCTAGTCAGGGACTAACCACTGCTACTGGCCCATGGATCCAATCATTGCCCCCCTTTTTTCACGCAGATCACTAAGTCAATTGAGGGTATACCCCCATAGGTATAGTCACGAAGTAACGCTCAAATGACCACTAGATTCAAAACAACAATTGTCTATGTCGATCACCGAGGCATAGCGGAAATTGAGGGTTATGGTCTGGAGACGAAGAAAAACTCTCACAGGAACTCGCAATTTTTCGCATTCCTCATTTGTTCCCCGCAATTCCAATGTCCCCGAACGCAACATGGGGTCCACAGCCCACGTCTACGAGCATAGCTTGCTTCAGATCGCACCACTTCCGATGAATATCGATTGTTACCATCCCCTGCGGCGGCCCAATTGCGCATATGGGGGCCAACGATCAGCGCGACGTATTCATGCGCATACCAAAAAAGTAGTACCTCTGTAGATCGGGCCCAAAACGTTCTGCCACTGACATCAATGGAAGGAAGCAAGCATGACCAAGTTTGCTTCACATGTGGGGATTCAGAGATCCTTGGATGGTCCTCGGCCTATTCCAGTAGTAGTCTTTGATAGCGGAGCCAGTGGAGAGGACGGAGTAAGTTCCCGCAACGTTGAGAGATATAAAAGGGTCCATGCAGTATCTGTGGCTCTGGATTCGGGCCCTTCAGTTGTCAATTGCTGGTCATCACTGGTGGAGAGCATATACCCAGCATGCGTTTCTCAACGGTCTTCCCTGTCCTTCTGCTCTCAAGCACCTCGTTGGCAACCCCAACCCAAGTTTCATCAGCATTGGGCAATGCCGCATCACAGGGGGCTAATCCTGAGGAACAGCCTGTAGCTCAGACTCCCGCAGCAGCGGAGGCTACTCATGTGGCTCAGCAGAGTGATAGCGTTGGCCCACAATCAAATATCAATGCCAACCAGGGCCCAAGTACCGTTATCAACCACCAGCAGCCCACAGTAAATGTGAACCAGCAGCCCACTGCCGATGCCAGTCAGCAACAGGGTGCCAACAACAATGAGCAACCAACCTCCAATGACTTCCAGCCGCCAGCAACCAATTTCAACCAGCAATCGAATGGAGTCGCGGGGCAATCTTCGAGCCAGGACGCTAACTCACAAACGGATGGTGGCTTACTGTCGCATCTCTTCCCTACTGGCAGTCCAGATTCATCCAGTCAGCAGGAGACCGATGTGCCTGCCCCGACTTCCGCTCCAGCAGAAACTGAGCGGCTTGGTGGTTCAAGCCAGGCTACTCCTTCGCCTACTGAGCAATCTCAAACTCAAAGGTCTTCTACCACGTCATCTGCTTCGTCCTCATCCTCGTCCTCCGGCGGCGGAGACCTCCTGGGTGGCCTCATCGACGGACTCACGGGAAATCTCGGGTCAGACCTTCACAATGGACTTTCAGGTCTCTTAGGTCTCTTGTCCCCAACATTCCTTAAAGATGTCGAATCATTCTTCCATCATTTCGCGTACCTGTTCGACGACAAGACAACAGACCAGACCAAGTCGCTCATTGACACAGGATATGGCCTCCTTACTAAAGAAATGGTCAAAGAGGTGTCTTCTCTGTTGGCTAATGGCAACAAGCTGTTGACGTCGAACTTCGTTGATGAGATCCAGAAATTGATCAAGGGTCTTGGTCCTCTGATCACGCCAGATTTGTTCAAGAAGCTCTCTACTTTGTTGGATAATGGAAATAATCTCCTGACTGCCGAATTCGTCAAAGAGGTCAATAGTCTTATTTCAAACGCCAACACTTTGCTGACCCCTGAAACCGTCAAGGAACTAAACCAACTCATTGAAAAAGCTGGTCCTCTCCTGTCGGCTGATCTTTTCAAGGAGATTAGTGGTCTTCTGAACAATGCCAACGATTTGCTGACGCCCGAATTCGTCAAGGAGACCAAGGGTCTAATCACTGCTGTGGCACCGGTCCTGACGCCTGAGCTGCTCGCGGAGGTCGGAGGCCTTCTGGGTAATGCTAATAACCTGTTGACGACTGAATTCGTGAAGGAGATTAAGAGCCTGGTCAACTCCCTTGGTCCTCTCCTGAAGCCCGAGTTATTCAAGGAGATCAGCTCACTATTGGATAATGCTAATAAGCTATTGACACCCGAGGTTGTGGATGACATCAAGAACTTGCTCAAGACGGTCGGCCCTCTCCTGAAGCCTGAGATGTTCAAGGAAATTAGCTCGCTATTGGATAATGCTAATAACCTACTGACACCTGAAGTCGTCGACAACATCAAGACCCTGCTCAGCTCACTTGGTCCTCTTCTTAAGCCCGAGCTCTTCAAGGAGATTAATTCGCTGCTGGGCAACGCCAATAACTTGTTGACGCCAAAATTTGTCAAGGAGACCAAGGGCTTGATTGACTCTGTTGCTCCTATATTGACACCTGAGTTGCTCGGGCAGGTCGGAGGTCTACTAAGCAGTGCCGGCAAGTTGTTGACAGATGGGTTCGTGGATGAAACCAACACTCTGATTGGCAACGCCAACAAGTTGTTGACGGATGGCTTTGTCAATGAAACTAATAGCTTGGTCGGAAATGCCAACAAGCTTCTGACACCAGAGTTCGCCGAGGAGACCAACAGCTTGATCGGTGACCTTGCACCGGTGATCAAACCTGAGCTCCTTGCTCAAATTGCTCCTCTCCTCAACAATGCCAACTCTCTTTTGACACCGAGATTTGTCAACGAAACTCAAGATCTGATTGATGGTATCTCGCCCATCCTTACACCGGAACTGCTCGGACAAGTTGGTGGTCTTCTCGGCAATGCCGAGAAGCTTCTGACGAGCAAGTTCGTCGATGAGACCAAGAGCCTGATCGATACTGTGGCACCTGCCGTTACCCCCGAGTTGCTCGAGAGGGTCGGATACCTCCTCGGAAACGGCACGTCGCTGCTGACACCCAAGTTTGTGAACGAGACGAGAGATTTGATTGATGATGTCTCTCCGATCGTCACACCCGAGCTCCTGGGCGAAGTTGGCGGTCTTCTTGGCAATGCCAACAATTTGTTGACGTCTAAGTTTGTCAACGAAACACAAGTCCTGATTGAAGATGCTTCTGAGGTAAGTTCCTCCTTAAACCATGCAGCGATGACCGTTTGACTAACCTTATTCTAGTTGCTTCCTGTCTTGGTTAAGATCTTGGGTACACTGTAATAAGGGACCTTGGGCGCAACAAAAGTGCTCATGAATGACGGTCAACGAATTTATTTTTACTAATGCAAGTTAATATCATGTGTTCATATGTCGATGAGATACATGCTTGTGATGTTTCGGGCCCTAGTATCTATATGCCCATTTACAATTATGTGTGATGTTTAATAAGGATCCGTCCACAGCTCGAACTAGGATCCATGTCCATGAAAAGCCTTCTTTCCAACACTGTACTCGTAGTCTTAGACGTAAACTGCAACTCGTGAATGATGGCCAAAGTTCACTAATGTATGGTGCTCTCGCCCATCATGATCCACGAGATTTTCGACCGAGTGTATACCATATTGAGACTGCTACCGCGCAAAGTCCCACGCAGTGCCCCGAAGGCGACTCGGCGTCTGCTTAAAACCCACTGAAACAGCAATAGTCGATGGCCAACGGCAGGACGCTTCCTGCGCCGAATCCATGCGTACATTCAGTCTGCTCCTCTCAAGCAGAACATGCTTGCTTTTGGCCTTTTCTGAGCTCTGCGCAGCCATGATGCCGGATTCGTAATGGGCGTGGTAAATTCTTCAAATGTAGTCTGATATCGGCAGAGCTTCCATCTTCACGCGGGGATATCGGAAACCTTCACTTCTTGGTATTTGGATAGAACCTTCATCTCCGTATTCCTTTCTTTGATCTTTTTGTCCATTGCTTTCTGAACATCTTCGCGCTTCCGCTCAGCGTCCCCCATCTTCTGCTTTACTTCTCTCGCGACCTGCTCTTGCGCTTTCAGTGCTTCCTCAGGAGACGGATATTCCTGGCGCAGCTGTTCGAGTTGCGTGCGTGCTTTCTCGTATTCAATCGGTGTGCAATTGACCGGGTCATATTTGTGCGATGGTAAGGGTTCACCGGGAACGCGAATCTCGGGAAGTAAAGGGTGTATCGGGGTTGTCCGGAGAGGTGAATCTAGCGGGACCGGAATGACTGTTGGTGAGATTGTTGGTTCTGAAGGCGGGGAGAGAGGTGCCTGGTCCATTGTGCTTGGGTTTCGTGAATGTAAGGTCCGGCCTGGCTTGGTGGGTACGCAGAGGAGCTGGAGGGCTATGGTTCTTGTTGCTTGGGGAGGTTAGTGGGTTTTAACTCCGCAGCGCCGAGGAGTAAATGTGACAGGCGGTCAGGTTTCTGCAGGGTGTATTTTAACATACCGCCTTAGAATGGAGTGTGGGGAGAGAGTGTGTGACCGAATGCATCGAACTGTCATTCTTCTTTGGACTTTTTAAAGAGTCCTCCAGACGAACTTTGGATAGCGTTCGATACTGATGTCTATACGCTGCTCACTGGACTGAGCCTTGCCGAATATGCAGGCTTTTGGTATGTTATGTCCGATACGGTTTGGTAGCGGTGTACGATAAGTACCCCCTATCTATTCCGAACATGAGTTCGTCTTAATTTCTTTTGCTAATATCTGAGGTGATTCAGTTCCAAAGAACCGGAGGGTTAGTCAAGATGATCTTTGTGGCTTTGAAATTATTTGTGCTGACGTGTAGCTTCAGGCCAGGTTCGAACTTGGTTTAAGGGTATGCAATGCTTGACTTCTCCCCCGTGTCGTAATGAATTACTTTTTAGGGCTAGTATTAACGCTGCCTGAAGATTATCGATTTAAATAACGTTCCTCTTGTCAACGGCACAGCATTTGTTAAATGGCGCTTACCGTCGTCAAGCGGAGCCGAACACCATGGAAACACGGATAAGGCGGTGATCATTGACCATCGCGCGTACTGGAACTACGAAAAGACACTACCGGTCCGACTTACTATTGACCGGAATCAGGCCTTGCACGAATGCGAGATCCACTTTGAAGTTACACAAGAATTTGAAGCGGGGCATGGCGACATAAAGAATTTCCTTGGTCGGATCCGGCTCAATCTTGCTGAGTATGTGGATAAGAGCGATGAGGATGAGGGCATTGTGAGGCGATACTTGATGCAAGATAGTAAAGTCAACAGTACCCTCAAGGTTGGAATATCGATGCGCCAGGTCGAGGGGGATAGGAATTACGTGACGTATGTCTCCATTGATACTGGCTGTGAAATTGTATTTCATTGCTGATGTCCAACAGGCCTCCGTTGAAGTCCGCCATGGTCTTCGGTGGGATCACAGGTGTTGTATCCTCAGAACAAACCGACCCGGACGATCTCGGTCCATTGCCGTCTATGAACACCCAGAGCAGGGAAACCTCCGATTTACAGGATATGTACCGCCGTACTTTGGCTGCTTCCTGGAACTCCCGATGTGATGAGATCCCCGCGGATAAGCTAGTTGAAGACCTTTTTGCGGGTACTATTAGCTGGAGCTGTGATACACAGGAACCTCGATCGAGTGCTACGGGAGAGAGTGGACTATTTCCGACTACTAGCGCCAGTTCGAAGCACACATCCAGCAATATGCTATCACCCAGCTTCGAGAGACGGCCCAGAAGTCCTTCAAACAATCAATTTCGCAGTGACGGAAAGCTGCACAATTTTGGCCCCAGTGTCGGACATAGCAGAAAGAAAGGGAGCATTGATCAACAGCTCTATGGTTCCATGAAGGGCACTGCTTGGAAGAATCGTAACAATGATCGTGAACTCTCCGAATTTGATGTTCGTGAGGACCTGCGGAGCTGGGAAATCGGTGCCAGGGAATGATACCGGCTGTTAATATAGTAAATTTGTATAATACTCATGTTATTCTTGCTTAGAGCAACATTTATATCCAGAGTGAATTAATTAAAATTGTATTCTATATAGAATTCATTGAAATCACATGAAATCGGGGAGGCAATATTATACTAGTCCCAAATGGGTCTAGTGTAATTAATTCTCCAAAAGTATTCGGAAACATAAAAGCTTCAAGAATCGTTCGCCACTGTCTTCACCAATTTTGCCGCCTCGCAATTGATCCCATATGCTTTCGCGACCGTCAAGAAGCTCTGTGGGGCTTCTGAGCTATTCTGCATCCGCTTCTTGCAGAAAATGCTCCTCGCCGTCAATTTTCCGCCTGCGTGACGGTTTGGTCCGATATCAGCATACAGACGGCGAACCGGAAAACCCACCCCCTGAGACACCGCAAGATACGCCAGAAACATCTTGTGAGGATGAAGAGCACGAGATTAAACGATTCCATAACCCGAGACAAAATGTACGAGGGCAGAAGAAGTACAAGAAGATATCCACCACTTTTTCTACCCTGGGGCAGCCGGGGGATATCGTTGTCTTAACAGGGGAACCCCAAAGGCAACAGTTACCAGAGAGCCCATATGAAAAGCCCAAAAACAAGCTTCCGTCTATGATAAAAGATGTGGAGGAAAGTCGGGAGGAGGTTCTCAAGGACTCTCTGGTCAATCGACGAATCGACGATTTCCGCGCGCCTTATCAACCACGAGATAACATTAGTCTCCCCGAGTGGGACAAACTTCGTTCCACGATTCAATTTTCCTTTACCGGGAAACAACTGTTGGAATACTTATCGGTACACAAGGGCGATGCGTCGGAACATGATAAAACAACGGTTCTCGAGGGGGGAGTACAGTTTGCGCCGTGGAAACCAGGGACTTCGGCCTTTTTCGAAACTGGACTGGCTTCTAAGGAGCGCATTTCCGATCGAATTGTCAAGGCTAAAGGCTTAAAGGGCAAGGAACGCATGGTTGAGAAGATACTCCGTGATTGCTGGCAACTTGGGATCGACGGTGAAGTTGGTCAGCTAGATATCCACCTTCCCTCTCGTTCGCTGCACTTGCTCCTTTACTCAGACTACTTCTCCTTCGAGGAGTTGGCTGAACTCCACGAAGCTAAGATCGACATTACCCAGTCTCTGGGCCTTGTACGGATCACAGGAAAGCAACACGCCTGCAGGAACATAGGCGAGATGGTGCACGATGCCACAACGAGGATTCGAGAGGAAGAACTTGACATTTACGTTCCCGATGGAGTCAGGGCAAAGGTCAAAAACAGCCTTTTCAGCGCAGACTTCATGTCGTGGATTAGCATGACTTACAAAATCGTGTTTGAGCAAGACGACAAAGGACCTACCAAAATGTTCTATCTTAACGAGAATAAGCCAAATGTTGATGCCATGCTGAGGACATTGAACCTAGCTATTTACGATATGAAGAAGCCCTCGATCCCATTCGGCACTTATCTATCATCCTCGGAGCCCATTGACACCTACGATATCGATCCTGAATCGAATGTGCCTTGGCTTGAAACACAGAAAGCCTGGTTCAGGTGGGCTGCGCCATCGACACAGGCAGCAGTGCATAGAGTACAGGAAACACCGTTCTTCGATAACCATGAAACACGCCTATCAGATGAACTCCTCAAGTTGCTTAGGGAACCCTCTCAAACCAACAAACTTCAAGCTGGTTCTGCTGAGGTTCACGAAAGTGTAACAGCAGCGGTGGGACGTTGTCTGTTCTTGCGCAAGCCCTTCTCGGGAGTTCAGGCCATTACCGCTTCCCAGCTAGGGAAAGTCTCTCCTCCACGGACGTTCACCACAGACATCCCTCGCGTGATGCCATTCTTGCAAAAGTTGTCCACGAATTTACACGAAAAGTCTATGCAGCCCCACCGTATCCACCTAGTTCCTTCGCCTCGTTACGCAGCTGCCTTCCCGCCACTCGAAGTTGAACTGGCCGTGTCGCCTTTCCGCGCCAACCCTGAATGTCACATTCAAAGCGTGAAGGCTGTTTACACCGATAGCAAAGTCGACTACCTACTCCCAGAGTGTGGATTAGATCTCCGGTTCTCCCGGAAACTGACCACTGATTTGCTAACTGACCCTCTCGGAGACACAGCCCTAGACCCATTCAAGAGCTTCTTGCAAGAACTCTTCGTCAAGGCGATCACCAGAGAGGGCGGGATGCCCGTCCCATCTTCCACCCAAATCACACTGCCAACCTACGCTGTGAAACGGACAAAGAAGGCTCACGATACGGACGGATCCACAACCGCCGAATACATGTTTCTCCCAGTGAGCGAGCTCCGAGGCATGCGTGTCAACCGTTTCGGATTCCAGGACCAGCGGCTCAACTATGCCTTCTATGAGAGCGGTCCGTACTATGCCCAGCGCACCACCGACCTCTACCTCGACATGGACTTGACCGAGAAGAACCCTTTCCTGATGGCTGCGGAGAAGGACGAGCATGAAGTAACTCTCAAGTTACTCTTCAATTCCTTCTATCGCTCTGCCTGCTCCTTGGCCTTTGAACTGGACCGGGCTGGTCGCGTGGTCTAACTACAACGATGTAAATGCTAGACGAATCTTGTATATTATTGTTGATGTTCTTACTTGGCTTGCATGTGACGTGTTCCCGTCACTTTCTTATATTCTTGTTTTTTTTATACCTATTGGATAATGTACATATAGACATACTCTCTTATCTTCTGGTCGGTGTTTGTATCTAGAGTTTAGCATAATGTGGCGTCCTGAGCTTCTTACTCTTGAATCCATTTCGTCGTTACATGTTTTACACAGTTGCTATTGGGCATCACACATTAGCCCAGCATAGTCCACAATAACCCAAAGTAATATTCATTGGCAGTCAAATAGACCAACCAAACCATGAAGGTCTTCGACGCCCCTCCTAAACCCAGTCTCCCATTCTGAAGCATGCCCCCCACTCAGCTGCTTCGTATCCACGATCCGTTTCCGAATCCACAGCTCCAACGCCCCGATCTTCTCACCCCCGTCCCATTCACCAGGTACATGGTTACGCGCCAAGGCACCGAAAAACGCCAGAGCGTCGCTGAACCCCAGGTCCCAGCCCACAGCGAAATGGTGACTCTGGGAGTGTTGCGAGAGGGCTTTTTCCCGAGATTGTTGTCGTTGGGCTTCGGCGTGGCTGATGCTGCTCAGGACCTGGGTCCGCGGGACTGTGAGCCATGGCGGAGTTCGTAGAGCGCCTGTTTTGATCTGGTGTTCGAAGTTCCAGTCGCCTCCATTTGTCCGGTGGACTTTGAAGCCTACGAAGGCTGATCCGCATGTTTGTGTTTGCCATTGCTTGCTTTGTGCGTGGCCGAAGGCCTTTGTCAGGGCGGGTCGGTCGGAGGGGTCGACACGGTCCCATGTTCGGGTGTCTAGTGCGCAGCTGTATTGGCCGATGTATGCTTCTACGGCGGTTTTCTGGGCGGAGACTTGGCCTTGGCGGGGTGGGAGGTCGGAGAGGCTATTGGAGAGTTGTGAGGTGATGGTTGTCGGGTCCATGTGCTGGTATGACCCTGTCGTGTAGTATTTGTGGGTGTCTACGATGATTGGGCTGCGGCCGATGGGTATTGGGAGGCGGTTCTTTTGCATGGCGTAGCCTAGGGCTTCGGGGAGGTTGTTGCCGTCGCTGATGTAGATTGGGAGGGGTGGATTGACGCAGCTGGTGATTTCGAGGACTTCATCGTACCATTTGCGGAGGTCGCAGGTCTCCCAGTCTGTTTCGCTGGATATTTGGACTCCGACGACTCCCGTCATTGCGTGATATGTGACTTCTTGGACGATGAAGGCTACGCAGTCTGTAGCTAGCTCCCAGTTGCGTCCGCTCGCGCAGTAGTCTGCTGTACTGGGGTTTCCGTGACTGGCCTCGTCCATGCTCCCTGGGATAGTCTGGAAGTCGACGAGGACGCCGATGCCGTGGTGATAGCACTTCTCGATGAGGCGTTTGAGGATGTTCCAGCAGTTGGCGTATACTTCGGCTGGCTCTCCTTCGAACTCGGTTCCGGCGCAGAAGACCGGTCCCAGGGTGAAGAAGCCTATCGGTATGCGTATCGAATTGCATCGGGCTGTGTCCTTGAGCCATGCCAGGTCGTCATCTGTTAGGGCGGTTTGCCAGTGCGATTCCCATTCTAATCGGGTTCTTTCTAGTCCTGTGCTTTTCAGTGCGCTAGGGTTTTGTGGCGTGGTTAGTGAATGGGCTCGCCGTGGAGATCGACTGTTTGCGGGGGTATACATGTATGCACCAACCTTTTCACCTCTTCGAGCTCTTTTGAGGCACCGGCGTCTTTCCCGGATGCACCACCATTCAGCCATGGGCCGTGGACGAACATTGAACCTAGATTTGTTCCATGTTGGTATCGATAGCGGAATATATCCTCTGTAGTGGGTGGTTCGGCCATAGTTCAATTGCAAGGTTAACTGATTGTTCTTAGGGTCACATGGACTATGAACCGGGGGAAAAGAGTGGAATATTAAGGTGGAATTTGAGTGGAAAGGTGTTTATTCTTTAGTGCTTTCTTGTAGTGTAGTATAGGTGTAGCTGGGACAGAAACTAGAGTCTAACAACTTGATAGCTACTAGAGGAAAATAAAAATAAAAGTTACTAGTATACGTCACAATGGATCAACAATTATATGGGTTAGTTAAGAAGAGACTAAAAGAATCCAGAGACTAATAAATAAATGACAAAAACAGTTGTCCAAGTGTTGGTTACGGCAAAAGACGTCTGATGATCAGGTGTGTTTTAAGGTTACGGTGTTGACGTAAGGGCCCTTCTAGTATAGAGGGTACTGTAAGTCTGTAAGTCTGTAACCAAGTACTGGAGAGGGGCTCCTACGGCTCCGCATTTTCCAACTCCAAACTCCCCCGTTTCCCGGTGAAATTATTCATCCATCAGACTCTCTTTCCTGAGGGTCCCGCGCGTTCGTGCCAGATTCAATATTTCCTTGGTTCTAGATTTTTTCTTTTTCTTTTTTTTTCTTATTTCTTTTTTTTTTTTTTTTTTTTTTTTTTTTTTTTTTTTTTTTTTTTTTTTTTTTTTGTCTTTCCTCTCCTTTGCCTTTTATTTTCATTCCTTTAAATCCAACATCGCCGGCAACATCTTCCCTCTCAACCACCGCTGATTTAATTCACTCCACCGCCCCCAGTCATGAAGCTTATGAAGACAGAACAACAATAAGGCATGGAGAGAACACGGGTCGCTAAGGTTGGTAGACAGCTGCCTATGCCTCTGTCTAGAATATGTGATTCCTGACCTCATCTGCTTTTTTCTTTTGGTTCTACACAGGTTGAAGATGTGACCTTGGCACGTCGCGGTGAACAAGTCATTGGCACCCTTCACCTCACCCCTCATCATATCATCTTCTCTCATATTCCCTCACTGCCGGACAGTGCACCCCCTGCGACACCCGCCAGGCCTAAGGAACTCTGGATCACGTATCCTATCATCTCATTTTGCACCTACCGCCCGGCACCGGCTGCGTCCCGTCAACCATCGCAAATCCGTTTACGTTGCCGAGATTTCGCATTTGTTTGCTTCTACTTTGCCAACGAGAGTAAAGCCCGAGATGTATACGAGAGTATAAGGTTGTGGACCTGCAAGGTCGGACGCATTGAAAAACTCTATGCTTTCACATACCAACCCCCGCCTCCTGAGCGAGAACTCAATGGCTGGGAGGTATACAACCCGCTCAAAGAGTGGGCGAGGCAAGGGGTTACAGACCGAGATGGCCACGGTTGGCGTATTTCTCGCATCAATGTAGATTATGGGGTAATTCCCACTACAGCATGTCATACTTGGTCTATCTGGTTGACTTTGATTCCTTAGTTCTCTCCGACGTACCCTGCCCTTATACCGATCCCTTCGACTATCTCCGACAACACACTTAACTATGCTGGAAGATATCGATCACGCGCTAGAGTCCCGGCCTTGACTTACCTTCACCCAGTCAACAACTGCTCCATTACAAGGAGCTCCCAGCCCCTGGTGGGTGTTCGACAACACCGAAGCATCCAGGATGAAAAGTTATTAGCTGCTATATTTTCCACATCCCGCTCAGAAAGACCACTAGCAACTTGCAGTCCACCAAACTTAGAACGTGAATCGTCCAATGCATCTCCAGTTGGTGAATCAAGCGTACAACCATTGGGCGATATAACGAATACGGAGGAACTGGAAAATGAGATACTGGCGTTCCGTGGGGAGTCCGATAGCAAGCAGCAGATTTATGGTGCTCAGCAGCAGAACCTGATCGTTGATGCCCGGCCGACAGTCAACGCATTTGCGATGCAGGCCGTTGGCCTCGGCTCGGAGAATATGGATAATTACAAGTTCGCAACCAAAGCATATCTCGGAATCGACAACATCCACGTCATGAGAGACTCTTTGAACAAGGTAATCGACGCCTTGAAGGACTCAGATGTGACGCCACTAGGGCCGAACAGGGATCAACTGGCACGCAGTGGATGGCTGAAGCATATCAGTGGAATTTTGGACGGTGCAGGCTTGATCGCTCGTCAGGTAGGCCTTCAACATTCGCATGTGTTGATACACTGCTCCGACGGATGGGACCGCACTGGCCAACTCAGCGCACTGAGTCAAATATGTCTTGATCCCTACTATCGGACGATGGAAGGTTTCATGGTTCTGGTGGAAAAGGACTGGCTCTCGTTTGGACACATGTTCCGGCACCGGTCTGGTCATCTGAACAGTGAGAAATGGTTCCAAATCGAGAACGAAAGGATCGGCGGGGACGCCACCCGTGGTTTCGGAGAAAGCGGTGGTGCAGGCAAAGCTATTGAGAATGCATTCCTGAGTGCCAAGGGGTTTTTCAATCGCGATAATACAAGCCGCGACTCCCTTCCGGACTCTGATGGGGAAATGCAAAGCTATGACTCGGAAAATCCCGGGGCTAGGAAGCCCAGCTCTGCCCCGAGATCTGTTGTTTCAGAAAAGGAAATAACGAAGGTCAAGGAGACGAGCCCAGTATTCCATCAGTTCCTCGATGCCACTTACCAACTGTTGTACCAATACCCGACACGATTCGAATTCAATGAACGATTCTTGCGACGACTTCTTTACCACCTCTACTCTTGTCAATACGGTACATTCCTCTATAATAATGAGAAAGAGCGGGTGGAGTCCAAAGCAAAGGATCGCACCCGGAGTGTATGGGACTATTTCCTCGCCCGGAGAGAGCAGTTCCTAAACCCGAAATATGATGCCGTGATTGATGACCATAAGCGTGGGAGCGAGCGCCTCATATTCCCACGACTGACGGAAGTCCGGTGGTGGAGTGAAGCATTTGGTCGTACAGATGCAGAGATGAATGGGACTCGTTCTGGATCTACACCCTCCATCTACCGCGAAAGTTCCAGCACCGAACGGACGCCGGTTCTGACGGGGATTGAGACCGCTGATCAAACTACCACTACCGGCACAGCTGCCACGGAACCTACGAGTTCTGCATCGGCCGATATGGCAGCCGTGACATCAGGGATTTCCAGCTTAGCATTCCACAAATCTAAGGAGAATGGAGAAGACACCAGAACCATGGGCCAAATGGAAGTAGAGATGCAGTGAAAGAAAGAGATTTTTAAAGGAAGAAGATGAAAGAAGCTTTTTTTTTTTTTTTTTTTTTTTAAAAAAAAAAAAAATGTTTGATACCAAAACAAGATATTATGGAAAGATGTAACTATGGGATTTATTAAGGGAAACAGGATGACATAACTAAAAGATCTTCTTTACTCTGCCAAGGGTGTTTTCATTGGCTTGGTTTATTATTTTACAATATTATTTCCCCGGAGTACGTTTTAGTCATATACATGTGGGGACCGTTTAATGGGTAGATTAAAAAATAAGAATAATGATAAATAAAATAAAATAAAAGCAATTAAAAAAAAGACTCGTCAGAGCTCCAGAGTCTCATTCTAAGATCCATTCCTACCTAGGTCCATACAAGACAAAGATGCTGGAAGAGGTTAGGGTCAAGGGGAACAACTCACCGCCTGAGGCTGACACGCTAGGATCAAAAAGGGAAGGGCACAAGCGACGGGACAGGGTTAGCCCTATGGCCGAATCGGGCAGGACAAACCCTAAACGGCAGAAACCCCCCACTAACTAAACGCCGACTTCTTCAAAACTGATCGAACGGCAGCCGACCAATTTCGCCCTCTGAACGACTTCCCATCTTTGGTGACCCGCTAACCACGTCCTCGGCCGTTTCTTCGACAACCTAATAGAAACGCAATCATGGCTGCTGTCCAGGGAGCTATCTCGAAGCGCCGCAAGTTCGTCGCCGACGGTGTCTTCTATGCCGAGTTGAACGAGTTCTTCCAGCGCGAGCTGGCTGAGGAGGGCTACTCGGGCGTCGAAGTCCGTGTCACTCCCACCGTCACCGATATCAGTACGTCGTCCGAATGAAAATGTTTTCCATTTGTTTTCCATTTGAAAAGAAGAATGGGGGATGGAATAGGAAAGAAGAGATATGAGAAGATGAAGGGGAGAAGAAGAAAAAAATTTTTTTTTTTTACTTTTCTGGGCAATGTGTTGTGAACGAACAAATTGGGCGATCAGGACACAAACACCAATGATAAGAGGAGGAATGAATTGGACGACAATGAACTCAATCATCATTACGAAAACAAGAGTTTCGATCGAGTGCTAACGGATGCTCTTTTTTTCTTGCAGTCATCCGTGCTACCCACACCCAGGAGGTTCTCGGTGAGCAGGGTCGCCGCATCCGCGAGCTTACCTCCCTCATCCAGAAGCGTTTCAAGTTCCCCGAGAACTCCGTCTCCCTCTATGCCGCCAAGGTCCAGAACCGCGGTCTCTCCGCCGTCGCTCAGTGCGAGTCCCTCCGTTACAAGCTCCTCAACGGCCTTGCCGTTCGTCGTGCCTGCTACGGTGTTCTCCGTTTCATCATGGAGAGCGGTGCCAAGGGTTGCGAGGTTGTCGTTTCCGGAAAGCTCCGTGCTGCCCGTGCCAAGTCCATGAAGTTCACTGTACGTTTTGAATTCCGCATCACATCCATCGCAAACAAACACAAACCCGACGCGCAACCGACCGATTAGCGCCCAAAATAAGAAACAAAACAACAATGAAACGAAATACTTGACTAACATGAGTTTTTTTTCTTAACTTATAGGACGGCTTCATGATCCACTCCGGTCAGCCCGCCAAGGAATTCATTGACTCTGCCACCCGTCACGTCCTCCTCCGCCAGGGTGTCCTCGGTATCAAGGTCAAGATCATGCGCGGTTCCGACCCCGAGGGCAAGGCCGGCCCCCAGAAGACCCTCCCTGACTCCGTCACCATCATCGAGCCCAAGGAGGAGGAGCCCGTTCTCCAGCCCATGAGCCAGGACTACGGTGCCAAGGCCATCGCCGCCCAGCAGGCCGCTGAGCAGCAGCGTCTGGCTGAGCAGCAGGCCACCGAGGGCCAGGAAGCTGGCCAGGAGGCTTTCGCTCAGGAGTAAATCGGTTTCTAAGTTTCTTTAGGCCTTTGCTTTTTTTTCTTCTTCTTTTTCCTATCTACGTTTCCCTGTCAAATCCTACCTTATATCATCTTAACCTGACGCAAAAATTAAAGAAACTACATGACCTTCAAAAAGAACTTTCATGTTTCTTCCGATGCAAAAAAGGAAAAAATTGGCGTCTTGATCTTTCATTCGTCTAGCGATGTTCCCTCTTATCCCCTTCTTCCAGAATTTTTTTCCTAGTGAAAGATCTAGGTAGGAAATGATAATGTCCGATATGATATGAACAAAGAAAAAAGAAATTAGGGTCAATTTGAAAGAAAGAAATAAAGAAAAAAGCATTCCACAGTTCTATAATGTTCTCTCTAGTATATTACATGTGACGTCTCGTAGTTTCTGTGCTTTTTTCTACGTCATTGTGGGCATGGAATGCATTCGAAATTCCAACTTTTATTTGTAATGATTTTCGTTAAGGGCATCAACGATCTTTTCTAAACAAGTTTATATAACGTGACCATGGCAAAAAAAACATCTATGGACGCTTTCCTTTTTTTTCTTTTGTTTTTGTACCCGGGTTTATTTTAGGTTTATAGGAAAGCCTCGATGTTGAGCTCGAGTGTGCTGACGGGGTATTTGAGTTCATACTTCTCCAGGACTGTAGGGTGAAGGATACCGAAGGCACCGATGACGTGGTCCTTGCCGCCGATGCGCACGTGCACGGAAGCAGCGTGGCCGGGGAAGTAAGTGGGTTCTGGGGTTATCAGTTAGTAAATAGAGAAAAGTGATTGGAATCAGTGGGTGTGACACTTACCGTCGAGTTCTTCGATCCAGTACTGGGAGTCGCTGACGCCGGGGTTCTCGAGACCTTCCTCGCTGGTGATGAAAGCGCTCTTGAGCATGGCCATGACACGGTCCAGAAGGCCGTGGACGACTTCGAAACCACTGTTCTTGCCGTACCAGGCTGCAGCAAAGTGTCTCTCGTTTCGGCTCTTGCGCTCGAGCGAGAGGTCCTTGAAGGCCACGTCGCTGACCTCGAAGATCTCCATGGGGACAGTGTGGTGCTTGTTTTCACGGATGGTCTTCAGAAGGCCGGGCAGAAGGCTTGTGCGGACGACCTGGAACTCGAGGGTCTTGGGATTGGCCAGCTTGACGGCGGTGTTGCCGTCGTCCTTGCGGTTGAGCCAGCCGAAGTTCTCGTCATGGGAGCACAGGATCAGAGGGAGCACCTCAGACCAGCCAGCCATGGCGGCTTCGGTTCTGACGATGTCGGAGAGCTTGTTGATGGGCAAAGGTTGAGCGATGGTGCCGGACTTGCTGGGGAACGAGCGAGGAAGATTGTTGAAACCGTAAGCAATAGCCACATCCTCCATGATGTCTGCCTGGTGCAGGACATCGGCACGGGTAGGAGGGATATCAACATCAATCAATCCAGGTGTTACCGAGGGCTTAGCACGGTATGCCATCTTCGTCAGGACATTCGAGATCTCCTCTGCAGAAAGCTCCAAGCCGCAGCACTGGTTGATGTAGGAAACTTCCGCTTGGGTAGTACGAGGGGCGACGTCCGGTGCGATTCTGGATTCACCATTGTGGTCGGAGACAATCTGAACTGGCTCGATGCTATTCACGGCAAATTAGGACCTTCATATGAGTCATAGAATAGCGGAAGTCTTACGTGAAGGGTTCAGAGGTGTACTGAGAGAACATCGCGACCATAATCCTGGTAACAATCTCAACCTTGGTCTTATCGAGTGCGGTACACTCGATGAAGACATTCTTGGTGTCTAGACTGATCTTCGAATGGTCGCCGTTGATGATAGGGGGCAGGGAGCAAACAGTGCGCTTCGAATCGTAGATAACCGGGTAAACGGGAGAGTCGCGGATGATATGGAGGTATTTACCCAAGTGCTTGTCCTTCTATAATTGGTATTAGTGATCGGTCTTCCGAGGCCGTGATATACTTGATCGTACCTCGTAGAAAGCCATCAACTCCTCTCCGTTCATTTCCTGCGTCTGGTTCAAAGGAGTGAATTTGATATCTTTCGGGGGCAGGGCTTCATAGGTGAAAGGCCCTTGTATTGTGTCCAAATCGTGGGTACCGATAGCAACGAGCGTTCTTTGCCTTGCGAGGTTCTGGTGGAGCTTGTCTTGGAGGGCGATGAAGGATTCATAACGGGCTTGATCAAATTTGACATTCCGCAGGATAGCGCCAGAGACCAGGGGGCGAACTTTCATGGTCTTTTCCACAGTTTCAGTATGGTTGCTAGAGTAGGGGTAGTTCTGTGACCAAACTTACGTCCTCCTTGACAATGATCTTTTGCAACTCTCCGTTGGCGGGCTCGGCCAATTTGTAGTTGGGGAGAGGCTTGCGGCCCAAGAAGATATTGAGCATGAGGGCAATTCCCTCGAAGCAGAGCAAATCATATCTATAAATGTCTCAGAGTCTGTGCAGTCACTTATCCGCCTTCGGCTTGGAGAGAACGTACCGGTTGGCCGGGATTTCGATCTTAAGCTGAGGGGCCTCCTGCTTGCCGTTCACGATTGGTCTGTCTGAGTTTGTCGTCTGCCAGTATTCATTTAGCGTTTTCTATCAAGGGCCGCAGGATAGAAGAGGGGAGGGTTACATCTTCGTCAAGTTCGATGCCTGTTTCAGTCAGTCAGCGCTTGCCCCGCTATGTACCACTTTCCAGGTATAACTCCGACATACCGAATTCGAAACACAGCTCATCAAACTCCTCGGTGGTGTATCTGTACAGATGAGATTGAGTCAATTATTGTAATGATATATTGAAAGAGAAATTTCCGTACTCCCGTCCGAGCTCCTTGAAGAGCGCGGCCTTGTCGACCGAGATGGTGGGCATAGTGAGGGGTTGGGTATTCGCGATACAAAGGGTAAAAAAAAAGAAAAGAAAAGAAAAAGATATCAGGACTAAGAAGTTGGTCAACA
This sequence comes from Aspergillus avenaceus, assembly GCA_009193465.1. Classification (NCBI taxonomy): domain Eukaryota; kingdom Fungi; phylum Ascomycota; class Eurotiomycetes; order Eurotiales; family Aspergillaceae; genus Aspergillus; species Aspergillus avenaceus. Next base: position 19,977 of record ML742263.1, read on the forward strand.
AAGTCTCCGACGCACAGATAATAACTCTGTAAATTTAGTCAAAGATCCAGCAGCAAGAAACCGGAATGCGGGGTTTCAGAATTGCGCAGCGTCCTATGCGACCTGTTTGAAAGAGTCATTCAAGTTCCCGTGGCACTTTTGTTCCGCGTTGAGAAGTTGGGGCTTGACCCTCTAAGGCGGGCACCGGTCAAGCCACAATTCCTTTGGACTATTGTATGCACCGCCACTTCTAATTTCACCCCTCCTGAAGTCCTGAAAGGAAAAAAGAAAATTAATGACGGTACGGTATACGGCGACGACATCTTGCGCGCTCTCTGTCACCAGCCACAAGTCCCAAAGTCAACGAAGCCGTGACCAGATTCCTCCAGAACAAAGCTTCCCCTCCACTCACAATATCTTCTCCTACATCATTTCCACCCCATTTTGCACCCTCAATCTACAAAACAATATAACTTAGTCTTTCTCTTCTTTTTTACCCCCCCCATAAACCTCTTTTCTTTTTTTAACTCTTCTGATCAACTAGCGTGGAATCGATTGTTAGTTCGATCCCAGCAATTGTTAAGGTACGCCTGGTTATTGCTCACTTGTCCTGCGGCGGCCCAAACCCCACGAAACCTCGCTCCCCCCGGAGGTCTCTCGCAAACCAACTTTATCCCTTTCTATATCACCCGCTTTCCTCCCCGACAACTAAAACTAATCCGCTGTCAACCAGACTTCCCGATACTGTCATTACTTCGTATGACAACCGGTCGCTCTTAGAAATTCCCTTCCCTGACTTATCGCCGGTTCGCGTGATATCGGATATTGAACAGTGGTGTGTGAGTGAGGACTTGGACCCGTCACGTCCTCGCCTCTCTGGTCGTCGCCTTATCTTTGCGATTTATATAAGCAACCATATACAGTACAATCACGATGGAGGGTCAGGGTGAAAATGACGAGCTCTACCCTATCGCCGTTCTTATCGACGAGTTAAAGGTAATGCTTCTCCGTCCGTAGACTATTGGCAGTCTCTACCAATCATCTTTGACGGTCCCTAACGCCACGGGTCTATTTAGCACGATGATGTCCTCATCCGTCTCAATGCTATTCACCGTGTTTCCACCATTGCATTGGCTTTAGGGGCTGAGAGGACCCGGGATGAACTGATCCCATTCCTCGATGGTTAGTTGCAAACCACCAATAGTTAATCCTCCGCAAACGCCATCCGCCCGCCTAACTCACCTACTACAGACTCCGTCGAGGACGAAGATGAAGTTTTGACTGCTTTAAGTGAGGAACTGGGCAACTTCGTAGAATATGTCGGGGGTCCCGAGTATGGGCACGTCCTCCTGTCTCCTCTTGAGAATTTGGCAGCTATCGAAGAGCCTCTAGTCAGAGAGAAGGTGGGGTACAACAAGGGAAAGTTTGCAGCATCCAGTACTGACTGTACTTTAGGCTGTTGAGTCCCTCAACAAGATCGGCGAGCAACTGTCCGAAAAACAGATTGAAGAGTATTTCGTTCCTATGGTCCTACGCTTGTCGAAAGCCGACTGGTTTACTTCGAAGGTTTCTGCAACCGGCCTTTACTGCATCCCATACAGGAAGTCCGCCCAGCCATTGCAGCAGAGTCTCCGGCAATATTTCGGTGGCCTCGTTCATGATGATACGCCAATGGTGAGAAGACAGGCTGCCAACAATCTTGCCAAGTTCGTCAAGGAAATGAAGACTCCAGTTGTTATTGAGGAAATGATACCATTATTCCAATACCTGGCTAGCGACGACCAAGATAGTGTTCGCTTGCTTACTGTGGACATTCTCATTTCGATCGCGGAGGAAATTCCTAAAGAACAACAGCCTAGCCATGGTGTTTTATTGACGTCTTTGCGCAATCTCTTTGAGGATAAGAGTTGGAGAGTGAGATACATGGTCGCCGATAGATATGAAAAGGTACTTCTCGTGCATTGTCAAGCTCGCTTCTCTCACGTCTAACAATACTGCCAGATCGCTAAAGCTGTCCATGAAGAAGTTGTCACTCGTGACATGGTTCCCTCCTTTGTTAAGCTTTTGAAGGATACCGAGGCTGAAGTCCGTACCGCGATCGCTGGCCAGATCCCCGGTAAGGCTCTCACGGTTTACTAATTACTATCATTTGACTAACCTCGATATAGGCTTCTGCAGCCTGATTGACCGAGAGACCCTACTTAATGAAATTATGACCAGTGTGGAGGATCTTGTGTCGGATCCGTCTCAACACGTGCGTGCGGCGCTGGGTACCCAGATCAGTGGGCTTGCCCCGATTCTAGGAAAGGAAGAGTTAGTACAGCCCGACATGACCAGATGACTCGGGCTTGCGACGCTTACATTCATTCTAGGACTATTGCTCATCTCCTTCCTATGTTCCTTCAGATGCTGAAGGATGAATTCCCTGATGTCCGTCTGCACATTATCTCGAAGTTGGAGCTGGTTAATAAGGGTAAGCATGATGCCCCAATGAGAAGGTTACTCGTCTAATGTTGTACAGTCATCGGCATTGAGCTTCTGTCTCAGTCTCTTCTTCCCGCGATTGTGCAATTGGCGGAGGACAAGCAATGGCGAGTGCGTCTCGCTATCATCGAATACATCCCTCTGCTCGCCAGTCAGCTGGGCGTCAAGTTCTTTGACGAGCAACTCAGCGATCTCTGTATGAGCTGGCTCGGTGATACTGTGTTCTCTATCAGAGAGGCTGCCACACAGAACCTGAGAAAGCTCACAGAGGTGTTCGGAGTCGAGTGGGCCCAGGATTCTATCATTCCCAAGGTCATGGCTATGGGCCAGCATCCCAATTACCTGTACAGAATGACAACATGTTTCGCTGTCTCTGTATGTCGTTCGGTCACCCCACTCAAAGAGCATTGAGAGCTAACAATTCTAGACCCTTGCACCCGTTGTCTCCCTGGATATTATTGAAAACTCGATTCTCCCAATCTTAGACAGACTTGTCACGGATGAAATCCCCAACATTCGATTCAACGTTGCCAAATCCTATGCCGTGTTGATCGACACATTGCGACGTCTACCTGCAGAGGGGACCCTGGCTAGTGTTGAGAAGGCCGAGAAAACAACAACGTCTTCACCCAGGAGCCAGGACCTCATCCAGCAGAGAATCATTCCAAGCTTGGAGAAACTCCAAGGGGACGATGATGTGGATGTCAGGTACTTCGCAACCACTGCTGCCGGCAGTCGCGATGAGGTCATGCAGACTTCCCCGTAAGGTGTTGACTCGGTTCGGCGTACGTAGAATTTCGCATGCTTGCAATTGGCATTATAGTGCAAGCCGGAGACGAGCCGGCACTCACACTACATTGGGGTGGAATTGTTAATCTTGTTACCTTAGAGATGGTCAGAGCACCTGACTGGGATGAAATGCTTTATGGCGATTTAAATGTAGAGTCTTCCCGTCTATCAATAATCGTGCAAAAAATCCAATAATTGACACTTGCCCTTCCAACTATTCATTATTGTATCTGATTACTACGGAAGATATGTGTCATGTGATCTAAGATTGGAGATCCACCATTGGTAAGCACTGCATAACTAATACACATACATACCAGTTCAGTTCAGTCAACAATATCGCTACTTATTTTCGCGCATCACTCTTTTTCTCCAGCTTATAGGATATTGGCGCTCGATTGCAATATTCTAATCTACCTTAAGCTGGCCACGACTGAGGTTCACAGCTGCAATGTCATCTGAATGGCCTTGGCAGTTTGTATCTGTCTCGCCGACCGAAAAACAGCACCGTCGCGAACTGCTAAACCTTCGTGGATATTACGCCCAAGGGGCTCTTGTATTGGCTATCATTCTTATCCGCCTATATAACAATTATTTTTCAGCCCCCAGTAAACCAAATGGGTCCCGCTCGCGCAACAAGCAAAGATCTTGGTTTGATTCGCCGCCGTTTGCGAATTGGATCGAGACACGAAAGCAGTACCTCGTCTGCTTCATCTGGCTGGGATGGCTGTTAGGCCTCTCATTCTGGAAATCTGGAAATGGTACGTTTTAGTACATACTCGATTTAGCTCGCAGTGACTGTTTTGGCACATTCCGAGCTTCATTATTATCATGCCCAGTTCAATGCCGCAGTTCTCGCCTCGAAATGACAGTACTGTGCTAATGAATTATTGACACAGACTATCTTCATCTCACCAAAGCTCTGGGCCATGTCGCGCTTTCCCAGCTACCATTTCAGGTCCTCATGTCACCTGCATTGTATTTGAGCGCGAAAGGCCCGGCGTCACCATCCACGGTGTCTGTACTAGCATCCATCTCACAGCCAGCATTAACCCCGTATCACCGTCTTTTTGGTCGGGTAGTGCTCTCACCATTGCTTGTGGGGCATGCTATACTGTATCTGAACTTCTTTATACAGTCCAGTCACCCTGACTTCAGTTCCCTGTTTGCGAAACGTATTCAGGATCCAGACGTGCAGTGGGGACTCGGGGGGCTTACTTTCACTATACTGATTCTGGCCTTCGTGCGACCCTTGCGTACTGCCTTCTGGGTGCAGTTGTGGCCAACCTCATCCCTGAAAACACGGCGAGAGGTATTCTACGGCGTGCATTTGTCATTGGTGACTGTGCTATGTATTGCTGCGTACTTTCATGTGTCCCAAGCACAGGTTTTTGTTCTCGAAGCTTTAGGAGCTTCTGTGGTCAACGCGTTGTGCTGCTGGAAATTTAGATAAGGCGATATAGAAGGATGCATGGAATTGGACTTTTTTAAGAGACCTAGTCATTGTATTGTAATTGGTTAAAGTACATCATTGTTATTTGGATGATATAGAATATAATTTTCATTCTCATTTACACTACTGATTTCTTGTGTTTTGATTTCTACTTTTTTTTAAGTGACTTACTAGTGGAACTTGACGGTCGGAAATCCAACAAATACTAGCATTGAATGATCGTTCATGTTGATGTTTGTAAATGGAGAATTAGAGAAGAGAAAGAAAGAGCAGTAACAACGGGACTTAGGAAACACTCTAGCCTTATATTGGTTAGAACTACAGTTATCACAGTACTACTATTGGACAGGGGTAAGGCTATTAGAGGACTTGAAGAATTACGGAGTAAATATATCTTCCATCATGCTATCCTGGTCCGGGCATTTTCCAAACCAATAGGAGGAACACTGCACATGTTTAAAGAAAGACTGTGATACTAGTAATCAAGGATGTTGCTAGTGTCTAGCCTGAGGTAAGCCGGGTACCTGCGCCTAATCCTAAAAAAGGAGTTACTGACAGGATTTCACTACGGATTTGAAAGAAGATCCAAGCGAAGATCTACAAAAATTAAAGAATTTGGGTTGTGTTCTTGGCGTCCGGGCGCATCATGTGGGGTTACCAAATTGGGACAAATGTTATGGTTGCCCGTTGCGTTGACCTGTTGACTAAGAATCAAGGAAACAACCTTTCTTTGTTTTACTCGGCATATTGAACCTTCGTTGCACCAATCTTTACAACCCCCCCTTTTTTCTTGTGCCCTATCGCTCCCTTGTTCTAAAATTTGATGAATGCCTGGATGCATGGATTAACCCCCGTCGTTCTTTCAGAATCAACTGCGTCAATGTTCACTGTTGTTTCCTCCCATGTGTAGAGGACTTCAATTGGCAGCATGCGACGCCAACGCCTTGTAGTCTTGTTGGCAATATCCCTTTTCGTGGGGCTTTCTCTTTTCTTACTGAGAGACACCGCTCCCTCTGAATACGCCAGCCCCAAGAATGTATCCCCAAAGCCGAGCCCTTTACCGACCCCTCATGCTCCTTCTCCTTCGGTTGCCTTACAGGAACCCATTGCACACCCAGAGCAACCGAAAGGCCGCGAAGGACTTCATCCCAAAGATGTACATCCAGTAGCCGGCCTTATTCACGATGCGGAGCAAGACTTCGATCAAACACGAACTCGACAGTCAAAGACTTTGGCGGATGCAATGAAAGAATATCGACGTCGCTATGGCATGCCCCCTCCTCCTCATTTTGATAAGTGGTTCCAGTTTGCTCAAGCGAGAGGAGTCCAACTTTTGGACGAATATGACACTATCTACCACTCTTTGTTACCATTTTGGGCTTTGGAACCCAAGAAAATCCGAGAAAGAGCCCGAGAAGCCCTCGGATATGACAACTCTGTAATTGGAGTCCTTATCAGAAATGGAAAGGTTACACTGACCGAAGGTGGTGGCGAAGGACAGAAGTGGCAGCGGGACACGACAGCCCAGATGATTAAAAGCTTCGTGAAATATTTGCCGGACATGGATCTTGTCTTCAACACTCACGACGAACCTCGGGTTATTGTTCCGGGAGATGACCTCCAGAGACTGATGGCCATTGCTAAAGATACAGTAATTCCCAATGTTTCTCAAAAGCAAATGCTGGTGAACAAGTGGTCAGATAAGCCCACCGACTTGAACAAGGGCGATCGTATTGATGAAGTACGTGTTACACGCTTCAACCGATTTGCACATCAGCCTACCTGGACGAGCTCTCGAGCTTCCTGTCCAGTAGATAGTCCCGCACGCTCCCTTGACGAGAGCGAATCAGATAGGGTTGCCGCATATGCGCACGGCGAACTGGGGTTTATCTACAATACAAGTTCTTTCTCTGACATCTGTTACACACCCTCTCTCCGATACAAGTACGGCTTTTTTGACCGAGCCAATGCCTTCGATGTTGTGCACGACCTGTTTCCGATCTTCTCCCAAAGCAAGATCTCTAGCTTCCAAGACATACTCTACCCCAGCCCCTGGTATTGGGCAAATAAGGTGCCCTACGAAGAGAAAAGGGACTACAGCTGGGACTCAAAAGTGGACAAGTTATATTGGAGAGGCTCAACAACCGGCGGATTCTCACGAGCGGGTGGCTGGCGACGGCAACATCGACAATTATTCGTCAGCAATATTAACACTCGAAGCAGGGCTAAAGTACTCTCCAAAGATGAAAATAATCAGTGGGAGCCTCAAGACGTGAGCCGTAATCCTTATCGGGATTATTTCGATGTCCGATTTACATATATTGGTCAATGTGACCCAACAGACTGCGCCGCTCAACGGGAATTCTTTGAAGTGAGTGCGCCCGCTGATCAGCAGGATGCTTGGGCGTATAAGTATCTAGTGGATATAGATGGAAATGCCTTCAGTGGTCGATATCACGCTTTTCTGCGTAGCCATAGCCTGGTCTTCAAGATTGCGCTCTTCCGTGAATGGCATGATGAATGGCTCAAACCATGGGTTCATTACGTTCCTTTGAGCCTGACAGGCGATGAATACGTGGAGACTATGAGATATTTTATCTCCGAGGATGAGGGCAAGACCTCAGCACCACGATTAGCTGAGAAAAGCCGGGACTGGGCGCAGAAAGCCCTGCGAAATGAGGATTTGGAGGTTTGGTTCTTCCGGCTGTTGCTAGAGTGAGTGGTATTTTCCGCATGACTAGGAATATTCTAACCTTGGGCATGTGTAGGTACGGGCGTCTTACTGACGACAACCGGGAAAACCTGGGGTTTTCTCTTTAACTGTTGTATGCATGGTCAATGACTTTTTACGTATATTTTACGAACTTATACCAGGCTGGCTTGCGGTGTTTGTTCTGTTTTCCTTTTATATTTCTTGTCCTTTTTCACGCTCGTCGTTCAGACAAAGTTTGTCGAACTGTGCTCTGTACGATATCCATACAAAAGCAGTGGTGGAATAATCTTCGGGCTGAGGGATGCATTTAAGGTGGGTAAAAAAAGGCGTTATGATGGATGCAATAATACCAAGGCTTTGTGTGGATCGAACACTGGTGTTCTAAAGTAGTCATGTCTGTTGTCATGGCGACATAAATTGATACCTGACTCACTATTATGATACCGGATGCAACGATAGAAGGGTATCTGTGAAAGGCACGGAGTAAATCTGATTCTATACCTACTCCGCACTTCATACTCCGTACTCCGTAGGATGCATATGGATTTGGCTATACAGTGGCAATTTTCTTTCATTTGATGTCGGCGGGGAAAAAAAGGCTCCCCGAGAGAAATCGTGCGCATATGTGCAATGGAAGTAGAGAGAGATTATAATTCACTATTAATATATATCCACATATATATATACTTGCGGACCACATTTACAGAAGTGATATCTTGTCCTAGTACTCGATAGGTCCAACCTTATGCCTGAATAACGAGGCATAAAACTCCGCACAATCACATGCACTTTAGCCCCACCGCAGTGAAGTAATTCAACCGCTTTCCGCAGCCACAAAGGCTAAGACGATCTATAAAAGTTGTGGCGGAAATCCTCTCCTTTTCTCCCCCCTCCTCCTGGAGATGATCAAAATGCACAATTATTTTCCATTGTGAATTTTGTCCTCTTTTTTATTTTACTCTTTTACTCCTCGGAATTATTCTGGCGCACGGACATACATTTGTGGGACTATCTTGATTGGGGTTTGTTTCTTTGATTTCTGAAAGTCCTATGATTTGTTTAGTCGGGGATTTTTTATTCCTGTCGTCTGCAATATGGTAGGTGTATTGTCGGGTGTTTTCAAATCGGTTGTGATTTTTGTTTATGGGCTTTTCTCTTTGTTTCTGTATGGGGTGTCTGCTACATTTAGAGGGTACTTTTTCCGGAAGTCGACTGAGAAAGAGAACTTGGAGTTGCAGTTGGGTATGTTGAAGCTTGAATTATGCTCTTTGAACTGAATTGCGCGCATTGGCATTCGAATCAACTGACAGGAATGCATTCTACTAGCTCGCGACCGCTTCTGGAACCTTTCGAAGGCTTGGTCTGGCTTCTCTCATCAATTTGTCACTCTACGAACCGGATTTAGATTCCATTATGTTTGCAACGATCTCCCCGAAGCCTCGGGCGCCGCTAAACCAGTCGTTATCTTGATTCATGGGTTTCCTGACAGTTGGGCGATATGGCGCAATGTTCTGAAATCGGAATCTCTGCGAGAAGAGGCTACCTTGGTCGCTGTCAGCTTGCCTGGGTATGGTGGTAGCGATAGCTTAGAGCATTACACGGCGACAAATGTGCTGGAAAATTTGACTGGCTTTGTTATCGCAATCAGGGCAAAGTACGGCATTGATGGTGATGCTGGCACCCATCAAAGGAGAACAGTCATTGTCGGCCATGATTGGGGTTGCGTCCTTGCCATGCGTCTTGCAGCTGAAGCTCCTCAGCTTGCAGACAGATTTATCTTGACCAATGGTCCGATTGTAGGTGCTCTTGATGATACCTTTCTCTTACTCGCGATACTGATTCTCTCTCTATAGCCTAGCCTAGTTGCCTCCAATATCTCTCGATTGCTTTCTTCATCATTTAAGATGATCAAGACATCTCTACGTTCCCCCATCCAGTTTCGTTTGACGCTGGTCAAAGCACTGGTGTCCCTAAAGCCCGTCATGCGTCAATTGGGGCTTTCAGGGTACATATTCATTATGCAACTTCCCATAGGTCTGGTTGAACTTTTTGGCACTGGTGGTAACTTCTCTGTGTTGAGAATGATCCACAAGGCATCATATAGGACTACGCCGTCAACTGCCCAGGATATGGCAGAGTGTATGGCAAGCAGTCTGGGGCCGTCTTTCGAAGAGTGCAAAACGCGAACAGCTGATGGACAGGGCTACCCTGCTTCAGTAGAAAAGGAACGCGCCCTTTCAAACTTTAAACACATGGCTAGTTACTATCGGGAAGGAGCGGCTATTTCGCGCTGGCACAAATCCATTGAGACGATTGCCGACCTGCATGCTATCTCACGGGGCAATGAGCTCCATCGCGCTAGTAGCGGGGCCGGGCTATTCGACGATGGGCCGACCGGTGTACTTAAGGCCGACTCAACTATATTATGGGGCAAAGCAGACCTTGCTCTGGATGCACAAATATGCTTGAGCGGGATCTCGGACTATTTAGTTCGTAACAGTCAGGTTGTTGAGCTCCTCCAATCCGGGCATTTCACACCCTTGGAGCATAAAAGTTGCATTGCATTGGTGAGGGCTATCGAATGGGCCGCTAAGGGACAACAAGAAGACATCGAAGCTGTCATCCAGAGAGATTACCCGGATGCTGTGGTGACTGTGCGAAAGTGATCCAAGCCACCCTTGATTTGGAAGACAAGCTAGATGCCCAAAGGTTGAAAGACGGTTTAGATGTGCGTTATGTTTGCTCTTTCTTTCCGCATGCATGTGGCCAGATTTTGAATGGATAAGAGGACAGCGGGTGTCTTCCTATCTTAAGTATTTGTTGTTATTTTTGCATGGGTACCTGGCAAAAAGTTTGCACGCGTTTTGCAAGATAACAAAACAATCAAAGCAAAGTACGGGATCTGAGCGCCATGGCACGGGTTCTCGACCTTCAATTTCTCCAATCATTTCAGCCTCCAACCTGTTTTGGAGCTTCTCCGCCCTCCCCTCATCAAATGGTAATGTTTCATTAATTTGTTCAATTATCGTTTTCTTTTTTATCTTAATATAGGCTTCAGTGAAGCTGTAGTATCTTCCCGCTTCCCTCCTGTGTCTCCCTTTCTGTTCAAATTCTTTCAACATCCGAAATTATATCAATTGTAATGATACCATTTCAATTCTTTAAAGAGAAATCATTCCCTGGCGAATTGCAGCTCTGACCGGGATTAACAAACAACTTTGCGAAATTTATCGGACAAGGCCCCTGGGCGGGGTTTATAGCCCCTAACGTCACCTGCGTAAGAGGGGGACCATAAAGCATCCAGCCCGATCTGGCCTGATCCCTCTTTCCCCTTCTCTCTCACATTGATAATTTTGAATTTTTTTTTCTCCCCCCTCTTCTTCGCGCCTAAGAACCATATTGATTAACCTACGGAATGGCTACCGAGGAGGGTGCGGTTTATTGCACTGTAAGTACTCACCTATTTTGTGTCTTGAAAAGCTGTCGCAAAAGTAACGCCAATTGAATTTGCAGCTTTTGTTAAGTGATAATTATCTTCCTGGTAAATTCTTAGTATTCCGTTGCATTGTGACTCTGACAACTCTGACGGAATCCATTGTTCACAGGTGCTGTTGTTCTCGCTCATTCTCTGCGCGACAATGGGACAAAGGTCAAATTGGTTGTCCTCTATACGCCGGACAGTTTACAACCAGCTACGATCCAAGAGCTTCAGGTAGGCTTATTCTCAAACGCGCAAACAATCGGTTTCATTATCATGTCATTGACAGAATCCATGCAGACTGTGTACGATGAGCTTATACCAGTTCACCCAACGACGAATAGCACGCCAGCGAATCTCTGGCTTATGGATCGCCCAGACCTGATTGCGACCTTCACCAAGATTGAGCTTTGGAAGCAAACACAATACAAACGTATAGTGTATATTGATTGTGACGTCGTGGCTGTCAGAGCTCCCGATGAGCTCTTGACTCTAGAGGTTGACTTCGCGGCGGCGCCCGACGTCGGCTGGCCGGACTGCTTCAACAGTGGCCTCATGGTGCTTCGGCCCAATATGCAAGATTATTATGCCCTCAAAGCATTAGCGGAAAGAGGCATCAGCTTTGATGGTGCCGATCAAGGGTTACTAAATATGCATTTTCGGGATTGGCATCGGTTAAGCTTCACCTATAACTGCACCCCTAGCGCGAACTATCAGTATATTCCTGCCTACAAGCATTTTCAGAGTACAATCAGTTTGGTTCACTTCATTGGAGCCCAAAAACCCTGGAACATGCCGAGACAGGTGTCTCCCGCTGAATCACCGTACAATCAATTGCTGGGTAGATGGTGGGCAATTTATGATAAGCACTATCGCCCTGTGGCTAGCGTGAGTTTCCAAAGGGTTCTTAGTAACATAGGACCATGGCAATTGACAGCGGTTGCAGGTGTTACCAAGTCAGTGGAACGATACATCAGGTGTTTCGCAACTCGATATCAAGGATAGCCATGAAGTCATGACCACGGAATCTCTGCCTACGCACCATTCGAGCGGGCTATCGCCAGAAGACCACCCATCAATACATCATCAAACATCTTTACCAGCACGGTCCATGTCTGAAGTTGTTGATCAAACTGCACTCCAATTTCCTCAAGGGCAGACTCGTCAGGACACACAACCTATCTCTGTAGAGCCTTCCGCCGAAAGAACGTGGTCACAGAAGGAGCAGCCCGATTTTTCGGGTTCGCAAACGCTTATGCGCAGTGTTGTTCCGCAATATGTCCGTGGGGAAGAGTATATATCAACGTACATCCGGCCACATTCCGATGAGCCCCCGGTTAGCTTACATATTGAACAACCTCCTTGGGCCGAAAACCCCGTGCTAGTTGTACCTCCCAAGCCTCTTGATTCTAGTGATTCTCAAGTTCCTCAACAGCAAGTGGAATCCGTGCCTGGGACTGGTGAGCATCTGCCTCTACCAAGTGCCGACCTCCAGACTTTTGAAGCTCCTAGGACAGAGTGGGATCCTGCTAGGTGAGTCTAACTGATATTCTAAAGGCACGATTATCGAAGCTTACACTGTTTAGGGAGCCACCACCTTTAAATACAAAACCAGAAGGGATTGCTCTGGAGAAGAAGACATACACCATGTCAGAAGACAAAGAGCTCTTCAAACCTCCAGCTTTTTATCCAGAAGCCCCCAAGAATATGTACTATGAAGTGCCTAGCTCTAAACCAGAGCCGGGAAATCTCAGTCAGATATTTCCTTGGGAAAGTCATGCCCCAAAGCCAACCCGAGTCTTTCTAGATGATGAGCAAAGCTCAGTTTCTTTACCTAGCTCCATGACCTCAGCAGAGACGTTAAAAGAACCATACACTCGCTCCATGGGATCCATGACACCCTGGGCATCTCAAGGACCATCCGAGTCATTTGAGAGTTACTCTAGGTCAAATGCCTGGGATGATGTACCAGAGATACAACGATATATCCAATCAATTCAGCGCTTTCGGAAAGCCAGAGTTCAGGTGGTCGGCGGTGCGAGCGACCCAACGGACCAAGGGCAATCTGATCCCGAGGGCCGTATACTGTTAACAAATTTCCCGAGCGAGCAAGAGCGTCCCAGCCTTCCCGTTACTCCAGCACCGGTCCGAAAACCACCCCCGTCTTCTGTCCAAGGCGAGGATACTTCAGAGCAGCTACCCATTGCCGAAGGTGTACCGAACCAGGACGAATGGGTGCGTGTCACGAGTGATGTATTTTTGCATCTCCTTCGAGCGGCATACTTATTATGGTACTTCACAGAACCCGTTAGTGCGCCTCGAGGAACTCCGACGGCGCCAATCTGAAGTATTGGAGAATCCAGATATACTTCATGAGCGCATTGAGAGAATGGCGATTGAGCGTGGGCGAAGGGGCCGATGAGGCACTATGCCAAATCTTTATGTTGCCATTTTTGTCCTTCTCTCTTTTTGTTATTCTTTCTCTCCTGATTCGCATGTATATTCTCCACCTTTCTTCAGTGCAGGAGTCCATCTGAACTGTACAGTATGTTATGCATATGCATTTGCCCTGGGTACAGCAAGCATGGGGAGCCAGCTTTTGATTATTACTATTTTTGTCGAAGTTTTGCTTTCACATTTTTGATTAAGAAACGGGTTGTTTGATTAGCCACAGAAAACCTTAGCTAGCGAGATTGAAGTGACCTCATTTGTCAATTATCACTAAATATGCACATTCACCGATACACGAGTGCATACAAGCCTTGTCAGTCTCCTGAAAGCTAGAACATGCAGAAGGATAGGCTATGTGTGTACAAATTGACGAAAAGACAAGTCATGGAATAAGATAACAATAAAAAAGCAGAACCCGATATTGACCCTAAGCCGCAAGACATAGCACCATTTCTTCAAACCGAGTAACCCCATGACTACAAGTTGATATCATGGCTCGCCTTAGTCATGCGTCAAACACATGGAACTCACACATAGACACATCCAGAGGCATATAAACTAAACAGACAAGCCAATACATGCATCTACACAAGTATGAAACCAGAACAAAACAATAGAACCACATACTAGATCGGTTTATGCAGATCAAGTTTTTTGATTGATTAGTCCTCCCATTCATACCTATTATATACGGGAATGGTATTGGACCTGTCTGTTGGGAAATAGTGATACTGTATACTTTAATCCTTATTGAGTGTATAGCTATAGTATTCTAACATATAGTAGAATTTGTCTATGACCTTTTTTCTGATTTGATGGTTTAAAGTCCGTGTATATTAGGATGTCAACACATGGCTAAGTTAGGGCATTTAGCTCACTGCAGGTGCTTATATTTCTCATGCAAATACGACCAACTTTTCAAGCGAGTCATAATGCAGAAAGGTTAGTGCTTCAAGATGTCAAGGATCCGAGATAACCTACTAGAAAACTACTAGTTACAAGGTCATAAGTTTCGTAGAGTACTTATTTATAGATCCGATTGCCGTGACCTGGGTACTGGGAGTTGAAGCCGTAAGCTGAACTCATTCATTTGTTAGGAAGTCTAGCATCGTGTCACTATAAGGTCGTAATGAGTGATACTGTGGTTGTGGGTGAGAGTAGTAGCTTCTGTGGTCTGCTGGTATTTGGAGAGGTTTGCTATGAGTGTATTTCTGGGATGATGGTTGTCGAGGTTGGTATGCTGGTGGTATTTGATGTTATTTGTTACTGCATTTGTCATTTCTCTTTCTGATGGAAGTAATAGGTGATTGAGCGATCAGAAGGCATAAATTGGTATCTTGATGACCGTTGAACTATTGGATAAATCGCGACGCGCTCATGATGATAGTATAGCGCAAATTTGCCTCAACGACCGAGTTCCTCGGTACACATCTTGTTACAGTGGCCTAATGCATACCGGATCCATTCCCTCGGGTTTGAAGTATAGCGTTGCATCAATGCTAGATATCGAGCGGGTCGAGTCCAGTCCGAGCTCGGCCTAAGGCTGCAACCTAGGGTTGCACTACGGAGTCAAGCCTTGGACTAGTTTCTTGAATGTAGAGTTTGGTTGAACTTTGTGTCAGTGGTTGAATATTAGGGCATGCTTTTTTTTTTCTTTCTTTCTTTTGGTGTAGTTCTTGAGGTAGGGTTGTTAATAAACAGGGTCTGTGTTTTGTGAACGGGTTGGAGTAGTTTGTGAAGTGGATGGTTGTTTGTATTTCAGAGATGCTTTAGTATTGACTAATCCAGAAGAGTAACGTTACGTAGACGGTAGAGGTATTCGCAGTGAGGGTGAGATGTATAGAAAAATTGTCCATGCATTTTGTGCCGAGTGGCGAGCGGCCAAGCCATGTTCATGCCTGAGGCTACAGGCCCCGCCCATGTGATCATAGATTCTTTCTCCGCCCGACAAACGGGCGAATTAAGTGGCGGCCACAATTTCAAAGATTGAGTCTCCGCCAAACACTCAGCGCAAAAAAACCGTTCAGAACGAACTATCTTGGGCTTCACCACAGCGCGGACGGTGTGAGATAGAAGCTGGAAAGCAAACCGGAGCACGGTTATTTATGATTGATTCTTTGTATATCCTATAAATTGTGTTCTCAGTACGAGGGGTAAAACTCGTATCAAACCGCCAAAATGTCGACCACAGTTGAGAAGGTTGGATAACCCGCCCATAAACCATTTTTTGTATTTATTAGCAGCGCTATTCTCTTGATAATGACAGAATCGTTTCGCTAACCGTTCATGCGTCGATGTAGATCAAGCAAGTCGAAGATGAGGTTCGTGTCGATGGGATACCTCTCTGTTCCTCAAGAGCAACCGGACTGACCTATCGCTCAGATGGCTCGGACGCAGAAGAACAAGGCGACGGCCTACCATCTTGGTATGGCTAATTGAATCCGTTGCGTACTCTTGTGCTGGCGGCTGACTCGATGTGTAGGACAATTGAAGGCTAAGCTTGCGAAGCTGAAGCGTGAACTGTTGATGCCCTCTAGCGGAGGTGGTGGCGGCGGTGGTAGGTTTTGTGGACGCTCATTTCAGTTTTGAGTGGTATATTAACTGATGCGGTAAACTCTAGCTGGTTTCGATGTTGCCCGTACTGGTGTGGCTAGTGTGTATGTGCCCAGGACGACTACGAGAACATACTGATGCTAACTCGTGATAGTGGTTTCATTGGATTTCCGTCCGTCGGAAAGAGTACCCTTATGAGCAAATTGACGGGTCAACATTCTGAAGGTACATTTGGATGCTGTCTGATCGAAAGCAATAACAACTGACAAATTGTTCAACTTACAGCTGCGGCCTATGAGTTCACAACCCTGACGACCGTGCCTGGCCAGGTGATGTACAATGGTGCTAAGATTCAAATTCTCGATCTTCCCGGTATCATTCAGGGAGCCAAGGATGGTAAAGGTCGTGGTCGGCAAGTCATCGCTGTGGCAAAGACTTGCCACCTTATTTTCATCGTGCTTGATGTCAACAAACCACTAGTTGATAAGAAGGTTATCGAGAACGAATTGGAAGGTTTCGGTATCAGAATCAACAAGTCGCCCCCTAACATTGTGTTCAAGAAGAAAGATAAGGGTGGTATCGCGATTACCAGCACCGTTCCGTTGACCCATATCGATCACGACGTATGTTTAAAAGGCGCCTGAATTTCCAGCGGAAGGACAAGGGCTGACATTTACTTCTTACTGCATCCAACAGGAGATCAAAGCTGTTATGAGCGAATACAGGATCTCCTCTGCAGATATCTCAATCAGATGCGACGCAACTATCGACGACATTATTGATGTGCTCGAAGCAAAGAGTCGGGCGTACATCCCCGTCATTTATGCTTTGAACAAGATCGATGCCATCACAATCGAGGAGCTGGACTTGCTGTACCGTATCCCTAACGCTTGCCCTATCAGTTCCGAGCACGGTTGGAACATTGATGAACTGCTGGAGATGATGTGGGCGAAACTCAACCTCAGACGGATCTACACTAAGCCTAAGGGCAAGGCTCCTGACTATACTGCCCCTGTCGTGTTGAGAGCCCATGCCTCCACTATCGAAGATTTCGTACGTGTCCCTCTACTATCACATCCTACCGTAGGTTTCCAAACAGTTTACTGACTCGTGGGTAGTGTAACTCAATTCATCGGACGATTAAGGACCAATTCAAGCATGCCATTGTCTATGGTCGATCAGTCAAGCATCAACCGCAGCGTGTGGGTCTGACACATGAGCTCGCCGACGAGGATATCGGTTCGTAATCACTCAGCCCCTGAACAGCATGACTCAAAGCTAATGCGGTGGATACAGTCTCGATTGTTAAGCGGTAAACGGCTTCAATTAGCCAAAATTCCTGAGACCGCGTAAAAGCGGAGTGAATCGTGGCGAAGTGCCCGAAGAGATAGACAGGTTGTGTTAGAAGTGCTTCGCTAAGTATTGCTGTCCAAGGGGTCCAGCCTCGGGACAACTTTCGCGAGATGCCATAGAACGTTTGATTGGGGGAGGGGATGGTTCGCGCACGGGCAGCGCTCTGCCGACTACCGCCTTGATTTGCACGATCATTCGTTTGGGATAGATGACTGGATCATAAGATTGTATCTTTGGCACTGAAGCTCCTCGTTGTGACGCACGGTCTTTTTTGCGGTCCTTTTTTAAGGGGGGCCGAGAAGGGATGAGCGGAGACAGAGATGAAGCTGGAAATCTGGAATAGGGTTTTTGGTTCCGAAGTACGAAAGATTTCTCCTTTTTTTTTTTCCATTTTGTGTTTACACGTTCAAAGCGACCACTTACACGCTTTTGTTCCGGCTGTTGGTCTAGAACTTATGGCTCGGGCTACTAAAAAAGTTAGTAACAACAAAATTAGAACGACTGTCATAGCTGAGCAAGCTCCATGCCGTCTTTGTTTCCTACTCTTGGATTCATCCGAAGCACTGTCCTCCTATTGATGCGATCATCCGAAAAAGAAATAATCAATGGTTTTTGAAGTAGGGGAATCTAATTTCCTTTAGGATCAATGGGCCAGAACCTATGATGTCACCTGATTACGTATTGGAGCATTGGCCGATTTTGTCGATATTGGAAGGATGGGCCCGTTAGGTTGTATCAAGCTTACCCTTTCTTTAACTTCCTATGGATGCATGCAAGGCGACCTATTGATATCCCAGAACCGAGTTGCCGTGTGCAGAATGAATATCCCATAGCTACAGGGGCGGATAGAAGGGTGCAGTATACCCTTAATCTAATCGACTTGTTTTGAATCACAGCTGAAGTATGAAACAAAGCCTACAAGAATCGGCAATGAAGTGCCGCCATGAAGACCGATAAATAGGTCCGAGTGTCTTCTCTAATCTCTGCGACTAGTCATGCGCCTGCAGGTGCAGGGTCCGGGGTGCTTTGTTCGTGGGCGCATAGTCTGCATTTCAAAATTGATTGATTTCATCAATTTCTCATTATCTGATTCGACCCGGGTTGCGGATTATATTAATACAGGTATTAACGGGTTACGACGCAAGAGGGGTAGTCGTATTTCCATAACCTACGGTATCCTCTTGTCTTACTTCAGAACCCTGCTAGTGTACGATCAAGTACCTGCCTATTACCACCATCAAGGTTGGTTGCAAAATGCATAGGTTGTGGTCAGGTCTTAGCTTTCGATGGTTGTTTTCATTTATATTTATATTTATATATCTTTTTAATTTGGTTTAATCTTTCTGTTACCCCCTTCTGGTCGCGGTCGGCATTTGATACTGGATTTGCAAGGTAAAAAAAAAAATTGTTCCATCTGAAAATACCTACGGAGTACCACTATTGAAGGTTGGTCGCATCTGTGTACTAAGTAAAGGAGTACTACCACCTAAATACTTGGTTTTGTTTTCCCCATTCAGTATTGGACAATAAATTTTAATTTTTCTAGGTTTCCTTTTTTTACTCTCTCTCTTTTCTTTTTGGGTAAAGAGGGAGAGAGAAAAAAAAAAAAAAAAAAAAAAAAAAAAAAAAAAAAAAAAAAAAAAAAAAAAAAAAGGACGCCACTGACCAATCAAACGTCCCATCTTCCGGAATTGATAATGCACGCTGGGACTTTTTTCCTCGGAGTATAGTACTTAATGCATATACCCTGTTCTTAATCAACTGTCAGTGGCATTGACAAGCGGTCTACGCGGGATTAAAACAGTCAGCGGTGCACTCTTCCTCCAACGTTGTATCTGTCAAAGATGCAGAGGTTGGACTTTCTTTTCCTGACTTTACTGCATCGGGGAATACTCCCTCTAGCCTTGTTTTATGCAATCATCTGGGATGTTTATGTCGTACAAAGGCTAGGCATTAATAGTATGGCTTTATACTTGAGACTATAGATAATAGGATGTTGTACCTACGCATGCGGTGCGCCATCAACCATTGTGGGGTTCTGGAAACCAGAACTTTCGGGGTGGGCGAGGGGCAGAGGTTCACGAAAGCAATAATTATTATAATAGTATTATATAATGGTTGTTGAGTTTTAATTGTAAAACAGGAGAGAGTTCCAATGAAACTAAGGGAAGAAAGATAGCATAGAATAAAACCAAACAAATTCTCAAGAACGAGGACAAAGAAAGGCCAAATTCGAACAGTAATGGCTGTGTGGAGACAAGGACACAGGCAGTTATGATCAGCGAAGATAAAAAAGTCTGCACATATGGCCTTGTCCGAGCATGAACGCTGCTGATAGGGCCTTTAATACCGGTAGCATGACTCGGCTTGTTAACCTGAGATCTAATGGCCTCTCAGCCATTGCCAAAGCACAGCCTCAGAGAAGACTGGCCAAATTGGTTGCGGCGATTGTTAAGAAATTCTTCTGCCAATCGGTGCCACTATGTGTCTTAGATGAAGAAGCTGGGTGAAAATCTGCGTGTCAGATGACTGGAGATGCGTGCTTTTACTACAATCAATCTGCGAGGAAGTGGAGGCTGCATACGGCTCTCCATTTTGTAGCTTTCAGGTTCCCAATTGTCGGTGACAGAGAGTTGGTGATCTCCTGCCTCTCTTTTTTTTTTCTTCTTCTTTTTTTCTTTTCAATCTCAGTCTTTTTTTTAACCTATCTATAGTTCCCTTGTATTATTTTAGCATGGGTATCGCGGATCCTTCGACGCAGCCACATGACAGCCATGAGACTGTTTGCGGTCGAGTTGTAACGGTGACAGACAAAGAATGTTCCCAGAACAACTGATAGCAACTCAACTATGAAATTCGAACCCCAGATTATTATTCGTTTAACATGGGAAGGATCAGATACACAATTGGGAAACACAAGATTTATTTTGTGTTCTCATATATACGCACATACGTATATACATAGGGGTCCAGGAAACACACATTTCCCCCAAATTCCCCACATCAACAAGATCTTGTATTTGACTATATATCCCACTACCGTAGTGGGCTTTCAATGATGTCGGTCTGATCAGTTCAGCTCTTTTTTTTTTTTAATTTTTTTTTTTTTT
>ML742264.1:5163-42518 GCA_009193465.1 Aspergillus avenaceus
CCCCTCCTCAGCTCATCTGAAATCAATATTGTGTGGATCAGATCTTACTCCGCCTGTAAGATAATTCCTAATAGCCGCCCATAGCTCCCGAAAATACCAGCGCTGTGTGATCTGCGAGAGTAATGCGTACTCCGGAGTACATGCAAGATATTTTTTTTCCCTCTCATCTAATTTTCCTTTTCAACATATCACTGATTAAAATTTCGTTAAATGATACAAGGTTAACTTATAGGGAAAAAGATCAAATGAGCTAGGATGATCGATATTCCTTACAATTGTCAGGGCTTTTAAAAGTCAAGAAAATGAATTACTCATCGTACTTGATTGGGTTCTTCCTATGGGTTCTCAAGAAGCTGACTTGTGAGGGCATTCTTGTCTCCACAGACATTGAAAAAAAAAAAAAAAAAAAAGTTTTGATTTTTCTGCGTAGTACCATACATTAAGTAGGGATGATCATAGCATTACCGTTATATCAGTATTAGTATCAGTAACAGCATTACTAGGTAGTATTGTTCATATATTTTTGGTTTATCTGAACACTGGTTCGCATCACCTCAGGTGAACAATACAGATCTGCTTTAATCCACTACACCAAGAGAGCCATGTCCCACATTGTGTGTCATTGTAATGCACTCACCATCCAGCATATACGCTATATAGATCAATCTTCTAGATTTTGCGTAATAAAATTGGTAATAATATTGTTGGTGTTTAAGTAGCTACCTAGGTTGATGAAAGTGATTTCAGTCCAGACCCCGGCTCCGTTGGTTCAGTATCCATCCATGGATTGATAGATGAAGTTGTCTGTGCTCGGGGATCCCCCACCTCTCGGTATATATTTTTGGACATTCTTGCTCTTTGCTTGATGGATGGAGGTCTTCGGAGGGTTATGGAGAGGCAAATTAATGAAAACCTGTTAGGCCTATAATGTTCACTTTAGTATAAATTATACATAATACAGGGATCGTTTCCTACGCATGGATGTACATACATACTCAGACACCTTCAGAGCTACTGCTGATCGCATGCCGGCCAGTCACATCACACATTACCTGTCAATTAACACTCTTGCAAGCTGACGTCATGTCAGTATCTGCCTTACCCCAAACAAATGTATTTGACAGGAAAATGGCCAAAGTGGAACCATCAAAATTACGTCCTGCAATCAGTTCACTAGCCAGCCTATGCCATGGATGAATACAAATAATTCAAATACAACTACCATCAGATACTGTCGGGTCGGGTATAGTGTCAATGTGCTAGTAGTCTAGGTTGGATTGGATTGTATTTATTCTACCCTACCCAAGGTATTATTCTTATTTCATTTCTTCCTTCAATATACTAATTTATTTATCTATTTTCCTTTTTTTTGGGGGGGGGGGGGTTTCATTTTATATATTCATCGTTCAATTATTATTACCATCAATTTCCCCTTCTTTACATATGCATTTCTCTCGAATAGTTAAATTATTGTTTTTGTACACAGAGACACAGAGATGACAGAGCCGACAGTGTATCATGTTGCGGGTAAGCGTCACTGGTGATACCTGAAATAACAATCCTTTTTTCGAGCCTCTAAGAACATACCTAAGTGGTGGTTTCTACCATATGTCTACAGTAAAGGGATACTCAAACAATGCACCTAACTTCAAATTCACTATGGGGCAAATCTGTGGTAAGTTCCAAAGCGCAAATAAATCGAGAGCCAGCCGACTTGCAATCTAGGTGTATACCCCTAAGCTCACCTAACCCCCCTTTTTGTTTCCCTTCACATGAGACCCATGGATCACTCAGTGTACTTTAGGGAATTTCGAATGAACAAACATCTTCTGGCGTAGAATAAAACCTAGAGCAAGAGCGAACTGGCTGTAATAGACAAAACAAAAAGTATACACAATACCATATGCGCGCCGGAATTTCTTAAAAACGGATCCTTTCACCGTCCAGTGTATGCAGAGTATCTAGCAGGGGGGGGGGGAAACGGTCAGAAAACCATGCAGAAAGATGGTGAAATAGCTATGACTGGATAATGACCTAGAGACATACCTCCAAATCCTTGCACGCATGTCACCACTACCAGTGGCGAACAGATTGTTTGTAGGGCTAGGCGCAACCGAGATAACTGCCCCTTCCATGTTAGATAAAAGCACAAACGTGGCGGAATCACACTAACCGGAATTCTTGTGGCCTTGAAGCATCATCTGCGCATTGCCTGTGATTGGATCCCAGAACTGAACGCCTCGATCCTTCGAACCGCTCATGACCCAGTGTCCGTCCGGAGTTAGACAAACGCTAAGTACGAAGTCCTAATGTAGAGAAACGATTAGCACACCTGTGTCCATCGAACCAGTGAATGCTGTTAGTAGCTTAGCTACAGCGCAAATCTTGACTCACCTTATGGCCCTCAAATGTCCGAATACATTTGCCGCCCTTGACTCCAGCCCCGGGGAAGGCGCCCCTGGGAACATTGAGCTCCCACAGTTTGATAGTCTTGTCAAGACTTCCACTGACCAAATCACGACCGTTAGGAGCAAAAGCAACCGAATAAACACTATCCTTATGGCCATCAGGGCTCTCCAGGCGCTCGACAAGGTACCCTGTTGTAGTGTCCCACACCCGGACACTCTTATCCAGGGAGCCAGCTGCCACGTAATGACCATCGGGGGACATGGCAACCGTGGTCACTCCGTCCTCAATACTGAGAGTATAGACGAGCTTGCCATCCAAGATATCCCAGAGCCGTACAGTCTTGTCTCCGCTACCAGAAGCGATATAGCGGCCATTACCAGCAAAATCTAAAGAATAGATATCCTGCTCATGACCAGTAAAAATATGTTTTATAGACCTAGCAGCAATATCCCAAACCTAATGTGCATCAAATTAGTTTATCGATCTAGTGAACATGAGAATGATAAGTCGGAAAACCGAAGGCATCTCAAGGAGTGCAATTGCCATTATTGCAGAGATCAAAGTGAAGCAGAGTGTAATGGCAATATCATAGAGGTGGCATTTCGCACTTACCCGAATTTGTTTATCTTCAGCGCCGGTAGCGAGGAACTTGCCGTCTGGACTGAAGCAGACACTGCGAATATAAAGGTCGCCGTTCTTGTCCACATTCTCGTCCTGGAGTGTAGCCACGTTTTGGCCGGTAGTTACATCAAAAATCTGGGCAGAACGATTGCAACCCGTAGCGAGATATTTGCCATCTCTGCTGAAACGGACACAGCAGACAACGCTGTCGTGAACAAGGTGGTGCACAAGCTCGACATCCAGCACACGCTGCACTTCAGGGTTGAATACTGCATACCAATCAGCCCCTTCTCGCTTCTGCGAGGCAGGCAAGTCATCGGGGTTCCAGTTTGCGAGCATATTTCCTGGACGGTCACGGACCAGGCTCTGACTGGGAGGAGTGGGCCGGGCCAACTGGGGCGACACACGAGGGTCCGGGTAGGCCAATTGGTGAGTCTGTTGGGGAGTAGCGGGGCCTGGAGGGGCACGAGGTCTCTTTCCGGGGCCAGGTGAGGCAGTGGGCGGAGGCGGAGGTGCATAGCCTGTGCGAAATGGACGCATATGATCAGAAATACAAAAAGCCAACATAGATAAAGTTACAACATACCGTTCACAGCAGTACCGGGCTGGTATCCTCCAAAAGAGCTCTGCGGTGGCTGCGGTGCTCCTTGCTGAGCCGCGGGAGCAGGCTGTTGAAGGGTATGCTGGGGAGTCTGTTGATCCTGGGGAGGGGGAGGGGCAAGGCCGGGACCACTGCCTCCTTGGTTGGCCATAATCCCGCCGAACAGATTGCTAGGCCCGTGGCCCAGCGCGGGTGGGGGGGCCTGGGAGGGTCCAGCATGTTGCGCGGGGCCAGCCAGATGAGAAGAAACAGGTTGAACACCGCGCGACTCGAGCTCATGTCGCAATACTCGAATCTCAGCTTCATAGCTGGCAGGGTGTTAGTATCTGAGCTACAATCTCTTTACCAAAGTTGAATATGGGCACGCACTCTTGTTTCATCTTGATTTGTGCTTGCTCGAGCTGATAGACCTTCTGTCGGATCATTTCCATTTCTTGAAGCTGTCCGGTTACTAGAAAAAATTAGTCAGTTATTGTACTGAAGACACTCGTTGCCACATGAACAACGAAGAATTACATGCAACGGACTTCTGTCGATCATGCGACATGACAGTAGAAAGGCGATCACATGAAAGCTTGGACCATACGATCAACAATGATGACCATGTTGGGTCCAAACAGCTCGAAAGGGAAGAAGGACACTGAAGAATACATAAAATGCAATGGACCATAATACACGTACATTGATGTTCGAATTCACCGGTGCTTCTTGACTGATTCTCAAATTCCTGGCGCAACTGATCGAGCAACTCCGTCAGGCGGGAGTTGGGAGCGGGAACCATCCCGCGATGCGTGTTATACATTGCGCGTAACTCTTATATTGCGTGTCTAGTAGATAGTATTCGGGGTCGGAACAATATACGGATGTTATCCGCGACAAAATGAGTTGTTGAAAGAAGAAGTCGTTCGCGCGAGATAAAAGACGAATGACCGGTTTTAGTTTGGCAAACGGCCGACCAGAGACGACAAGAGACTGCTGGCAATTAAGTTAATGCAGCCGCATCACAGCGCGCCCCTGGGGACCAACCGCTGCAACAATTCAAGTATGATAATAAAAGCGGGTGTGGTGTGGTTCCAGAGAAATGGAAAGAGCTGTTGGAAGGAGATGCGGTTGAGGTTTGGAGATGACAGTTCAAGCACGGAGATCAGGGCTGGAAATGGATGGGGGCAGAAGGCGGCTGAAGGTTTGGCGCGAGAAGCGAGGTGATAGGCGAAGAAGCGACAAGACTGGCCCCTTTTTAGTCTGGGCGGGGCTTCCCGAATAACTGTTTGCAGAGAGATACTTATTGGATTAATTATTTATAAAATAATAATATTATTATTAAAAACTCATTAAATAAAGTACCTTGTCTTATTTAATTTTTGTAAAAGGTGGAGGATATTTTCTATGCTCCATACTTCGGAATTTCTAGATCTTCCCCCCCCCCCCCTCTCGGCAATATGTATACATAAATATATGTATATGCCTGATGATGTGTTTGCTATCGGATTATGTATACCAACCATTGTTATTTTTTAATAGAAAAAAAAAATAATTTTTTTTGAGTATTATTAGTATCTGCATCGAATAAATGATAATCATCCCTTAATTATTTTATTCCTACAGTGTACTTGATGCAGCCCCCCTCCTTTCCCTTCTATTCCCCCCCGACTGTAGAGTCTACAGGTGATCAGAACATGTAAGTATGGCTTTTTTTGTGCCCGAGGCGAGTCAAATAATTTTATTCTTCCTCATTCTCTCCTCCAATCTCTAGACATCCAACATGGCAATAATCCCTTACAGTATTACTATTATGTGCATTATCTTACAACCCTACTAAGCAATTACAATTGAGGACGAGCTTTCAGGATTCCCAGGGAATCTGACAAATGTAACCCAAATATTCACTGCAGGTACTATCTGGTACCGCTAATAGGTTTCCCATAATACTAGTACATACTTAGTATAGTATATGAACATTGGATATATACTGATGTATCCCTACTGGCGATAAATTTGTTTTGAGTACAGAAGGTTTGTCAAGTGAATAGTATTCAGTGCAACATCACATAGCTTGACAGAAAATTACAATAAATTTTCTATCTATTTGACTTACAACAATGAATAAAAGATTAGTGTGAGGAAAGTATTAGGTCAAGGGAAGGAAGAGTAATGAAAAATGAAATTATATAAAAATATATTGGGATAAATTCTGTTCAAGATGCCGAGACAAACCCATCAAACAGAACAACGGCTTTGATGGTTCCGCCTGGTGTGATGCCACGCTTGGTCCTCATAGGCTTATTTCTTTCATATTACTTAGTACTAAGGCGTGTACCTTACCTTAGATCCATTGCATTTCCTCAATCTCTCTTTCTCCAATCCTCTTACTCTTCTAATTTGGTATATACATTCATTTTTTTTTTATTTGCAACACTACTTGCTTTTATTAATCAATTATCTCGGCCTTTTAAGGCTTTTTTCTATAATTTTAGTTTATTTATTTATTTTTTTTCACTCTTTCATTTTCTCACCCTCTCCCCCTTTCTCTCAATTCATACACCCTCACCCATTTTAATTGAACCAACTCCTGAGAATAATCATGGACATCGCCCTTGAAATTTGGGACACCTTTATTGGTGATCGTTTATACGCTGCTCTTCTTCCTCTCTCAATTTCCTCTTCTGTCTCTCTACCGGGCTTTAAAAATGCTGCAAATAGCACCCTATCGTTCTTCGGTGCATCTCAACCGTTCATGTATGAACCGGCTACCAGTCTAATCTATCTGGAGCCCTCCAAGTACGCATATATGAGCGCATGGCCTAGGAATAACATATATCGTCAATTCTTGAGTTTTTTCCTGATCGTCTGGTATGTGATTAACTGTCCTCACTGCTTTATCATTTTTAGCATCTAATTCTGTGGCTGGACAGGATTTTTGGTCTAATCACTTATTTCATATCTGCAACCCTATCGTATATATTCATCTGGGATAAGACCACCGTTAAACATCCCAAGTTCCTCAAAAACCAAATACCTATGGAAATTGCTCAAACCATGAGGTCTATGCCTGTCATGTCTTTTCTGACTGCGCCCTTCTTGGTTGCTGAGGTCCGGGGCTATGCAAAGCTGTACGATACTTTCGCCGGCGAGCCTTTTCCATACTACAGTGTTCTTCAATTCCCTCTCTTCATCGCATTCACCGATCTTTGCATCTACTGGATCCACCGTGGCTTACACCATCCATTGATCTACAAAACACTTCACAAGCCGCACCACAAATGGATTATGCCTAGTCCTTTCGCATCGCACGCATTCCACCCGTTGGATGGTTGGTCTCAAAGTGTCCCCTACCATGTGTTCCCATTTATCTTCCCACTCCAGAAAGTTGCCTACGTTTTCCTCTTCGGTTTTATAAACCTCTGGACAGTGTTGATTCATGACGGGGAATATGTTGCAAACAGCCCGGTTATTAATGGAGCTGCTTGCCATACGATGCATCATCTTTACTTCAACTACAACTATGGGCAATTCACGACACTGTGGGACCGCTTGGGTGGTAGCTATCGAAAGCCCAATGAAGAACTCTTCCGCCGCGAAACAAAGATGGACCAGGAAGAATGGAAGAGACAGACCAAGGAGATGGAATCCATCCTCAAGGATGTCGAGGGTGATGATGACCGCAGTTATCTAGTCGAGGAAGCAAAGAAGAATCTGTGAGAAGCTCAAACGACTTGGCAATGGATGTTTCTTTATCTGGGGGATAAAAACGGGGAGTTTGTGGGATAGCCCGTGCTATTGATCATTTAAATGATGGTGAATATCTGGCTTGTTCGTTCACTTATTGAAGTGAGTTACGATTTTAATGCTTAGAATATGCTTCTCTTTTCGACATCGACCCTTTTACCTGTGGTTCTATATTAATAATTGTGTATAATATTGTTTGCAAGGGTTACTGTTTGTCTTTGCAATGTATCTAACCGGAGGCAGATGTGGAGTGACGGTGACCATTGGATACGGTACGATAGCCCTGCAACACTATTTCGATTGGCTCCTTTGATCCCGTTGTGTATATATGTCTTGATTGGAGTGGCAGAACTGTGCTTTTATAAACTAGATTCCTGTGGAAAACCGCAGTTCGGGATTTGTCTTGAAAAATATATCAGACACCTAACAGACCGGCTCACTGGCAGATAGTTGTTCCTGAAATGCTCTATAAGCCAAAAAAAAAAAAAGATATGGAATCGACATATAACAAGTTAAATTAGGCTAAATAAAGCATGGGTTGGTTTTTCTGAGCTAGTCTTGCGTAGTGTACCTAAATGTATTCAAGATATAGATAAGAGGCAAAGGGCGGAGAAATATGGTTAAGGTACCGGGTCACGCCCCAGTGAGGACCTCATGAAACATCTGCAACACCATCTGCATCCGCAACATCCAAGTCTCCATCAGCCAAAACTCCGGTAGCAGTGGCTTCATCCTGTGGTGGAGGCGCGTTTGTTCCAACCGTCGTCGCTGTAGCCATAGCTTCAGCGATGAACGATTCCTCAACATTTGCCTTTCGCTGGAATACCCTCAGCCATCGACGACCCCACTGTCGGATAATTTCATCCTCTGGCAGATCGCCACTTCCGTCACCCCTCTCCATCAATTCATCGTTGCTGCCCCCTGCAACCGAAATGATTGAATCTTCGATCAACTTAAAGAGTGCTTTCATGTCCGCTTTCTCACGCTTTAACGTCTCATCTAGGACGCTCAACTGGGGCTCATAAAGCCCTTGCTGGGTCCGAGCAGCTACAATCTGTCGTAGACGATTGGTGACCTTTCCGACAGTGGCTGTTATCATCTCAAATATGTGTGTTTTAGCAAGAATGATCCCCGCCTGCAATCTATCTACCAGCGCCCATTCTATGACAGACAGCGGTGTCAGAATGGTGTAATTCAATAGCTTGTCAATGATGTTGATACCGATGCCCGGCTGGTCAACCCAATACTCCATTACAGAGGTGATGATCTGACGACGTGCATGGGGTGATTTTGGGCCGATGGCTAATAATCTTTCTTTGTTCCGCTCAATGCAAGACAATACATGGGAAAGTGACTTGGACCCTACGAAGCAGATAGCCGTGACAAAGGCGTCTGTCGAAGGCAGCATAGGGTCTTCGACACCCATCGATTTAGCCTGCCCTTCAATAGCGTCGATAATCGGCTGTACCTCTTCGTCCGTCGCTTTTTTACGGATAAGTTGCATGATCTCATTGCCTTCGCTGGCATAAGGTGTGGCTGAGAAAGGAATTTAGTATAGTCACTAGGAGAATTGGCACATGGGAGTTGTGCACGAATGCGCACAAACTTACTATCGAATGAATATTTGAAATCAGGGGTGTCCTTTTCTTTCCCTTCCGTTATCAAACCTTGGTAGGGATCTGGGAGTGTTCCTCTGATGCGTTGAGCAAAACTCAGCCGGATTTCTTTATCGAGCGCACCGGTGATGAAAGCGATCCTTGGGTGTACCAAGGGAAGTTCTAGGTCATCGATCCTTTAAATATAGTCAACTTTTCTGTAGTGGATACATTGGCGTCATTGGGTGAAACTGACCATTCACTCCACTTCCATGTGAACCCAAAATTGCTCAGGTGATGGGCAAACCAGTCCAGAAATCGATGGCTCAAATCTAGGTCAAGCGTTTCCAGACTACGGTAGAGGAAACGAATAGCGCGCCCTAGGCTTGGAGCTATGGCGGCTGGGGCGATCTTACAGCACTCCGTGAGCACTGAATGGTAATAGACGAGTTTGTGCTCTGGAGAAGGAAGCTGAAATAACTGGGAGAAAACAGCGTCAACTGCAACATCTTCAGGCTTCCACGTTGCGCGGTCTCCAGACATATCGCGTAGTTTGTCAAAGGGTGTTGCGCGCTTTACGAACATATGTGGTGTGAAATAACAATCAACATCGATGAGATATTTGGCAGTTGCAATGCGATTGAAGTCGAGTGTGTTGATTGTATCGACAAGGGAGTCTCTCAACAAAGATGACGAAATATCAGACATTGGGGGAACCGTCTCAATCTCTTGATTAGCGTAGACAGAAAAGTAAACTTCCGGGAATATTGCTCTGGATCCGTTCTGTACAGGGTTAGGAACAACAATTTGAGGAAACGTGTGTTTTCCGCCGGAATCAAAGGGCCTCTGCTCTTCTTCGCTGTCACGCCCGCCCTTCCACGGCCGCGGAAGGCATGCAAGTTCCCAGTTTCGGTTGGATTCTTCTTGAAGTTGGGTTTGAAGTAGACTAATGATACTTTGTTCTCCAGATGGATCACCATGCTCAGAACCAAATGGCTTCACCAAATCCACAAGGGCATGTGGGGTGGACGCGATGATGTCTGTTTTCTCAAGAAGCGCAGCTGCCTGGGCCTCAAAGCCAGTTGCTGGAGACGCCATTACATACGGGATAGTAAAGAGGATAATCTTCACAAGCTCAAGTCCAAGGAGCTACAACAGAATGTCAGCTGGTGTTTCTAGGCAGCGGCTCGGCGTCACTCACATCTTCAGAAGAGGCTGTCTGAAGATCAACCGCACGCGCAAATAACTCTTCTAGGATTGAGAAAATGCCACTGCCTTCAAATACAAGCTGCAGGCACCCTAAGAAACGGAGAAGGAGCTTTACTTCACGCCATGCTCCAGTGTCGATGTAATGCTGTAAGTATACACTCGCCTTCTTGATGACATCAGACGCAAGCTCGGGCTTATAGGCATTGGCGACTAGGACTGTTGCGGCGATGAAGGGAATCTTTAGTGGTTGCTCGAGGGAACTGTTGGGCCCAGCATCGTATTAGTCTTTAGACAATGAAGAATGTTCTTGGCCATCAGGTGTATCTTCAAGCGTACAGGTCAACAGTGATATCAACATAGGTTTGCCTCAGCTCCTCGTCTTCGTAATTCTCAGTCACGCTTTTCGCAATACTAACAACATCATCTTCGGCTCTTCTGGCAGCCTATTGTGAAGACGTGAGCTTGTGATGGCGTGTAGACGGGATACGGATATTGGAAAGAGATCGTACAGATTCAGCAATAGTCAATAGTTGCCTCCGAACTTTCACGACCAAGGGCTCTTCATATCTGCGCCTTTGCCGACGATCGTAGTCGTCATCTTCTGTAGATTTACCAGAAAGTGTAAGTAGGCGGCTCTCTACAACAAGGAATGGAACAGAAAGTGTGCGAGGTGAAACAAATCAAATGACATAGTGGGTGCATTGAAGATAAAATCGTACTGACCTCTGTAGCGCCTTTTGCGTCCAC
The DNA here is from genome assembly GCA_009193465.1 of Aspergillus avenaceus. Lineage (NCBI taxonomy): Eukaryota > Fungi > Ascomycota > Eurotiomycetes > Eurotiales > Aspergillaceae > Aspergillus > Aspergillus avenaceus. Next base: position 16,072 of record ML742264.1, read on the forward strand.
CCCGGGGGCCATGATGGCGACGTTCGGATTCAACCATAGCTAGCCAGTAGCAGAGTACAGTATTTAAGTACTGTGTCAATGCAGTTAGAGTTGATTATAAATTTTCTTTCGATCAAACAATAGCGAAACAGGGTATTCAGGCAGTATGACAAGTATACACAAGTGTAGTTATAGAAGCTTCTACTGCCCCTATTATAACTTGAAGCAAAGGCTGCGCGTGTACATATCTAGAAACGAAAACATCACTGCAAGTCCCAGAGCTCACCAAGTATCGGGAGAACTAATATTCCGAACCCGTTGCTTATATAATACACAGCTCTCAAAGTTCCTGCTTACCTATTCACTCCCTCAATTCAGACGAGCTTGATCTTGTTACTCTGGGTAAACATCATAACAAACAAAGTCGGATTAGATGACCAGCGAATGTGATAAAGCTTAGATATATTCCCGCACCTTACTAACTAGTCATAATCATACTGTAGAAACTGCGTAGAGTACAGTGCTCGTTTACTCAGTAAGCACCTGGCTGGTAATTAGTTGAAAGCCATCGCCTTCTAATCCATTTAAAAGCTGCGATGTTGATAACACAAAACAGTGGTGGAAGAAAATCTCAAGTGAAAAAGCTCTAAAGTATTGGTCACCTTGTGATACCGGATCCAAGGATGGGAGAGAAAAAAAAAGGGGGGGGGTTGCAACTGTAGACCGTCACAATTTCAGGGGAAACAGTTATCGGGAAGCTTAGACAGAGTTGGAAGCCTCCAATAGCACTCTGAAACTGGGAAGGGAAACCCATGCAATTACAGGACCATGATTATACACACTAATGAATGTAGCAACCCAGACGCACTTCCCAGATTTCTAGAAGGGTAAAAATGAGAAGCAATAAGCTGTGTGCTTTCGGGAGTTACAACTATGCAGCTTCATCGTCGGTCAAAGTTGAGTAGTAATATTATTGGACCCCAAACAAATGGAACCGGAGTTGCAAGGTGAGGATTGAAAACAGAAGGAAACGCGCACGAAAGCAAAGGCCAAATACAAAGGCATAGGAAATGTGTAATTAATAAGAACGAAGGCACAAAATAAGGGGTTTCTAATGCTGCAAGTCTGGGGGATAAGACTTCCAATACCTATATTCAAAGCATGCTCAATGGCACACCATCAATATGCATCCAAGCATAGAAATCCTCAATGATATCTGACGTATTTGCAGGATATTCATCTTTCCACCCTCGTCCACAGGACTTGCGACAACCATGGACCCCTCGATTCGAGATATGAAGCTAAGCAGACTTGAATCTCGGAAGGCAGACTCACGCAGTAAGGGTATCACTTTTTACCTCCCAGGAGCTGTCTTAGGCACCTCATTAACTCCAGCCCGTGACATTTCATCACCTTAATCTCGTGAAAAACCATGTTCCACCTCCCTCTTAAAAACTTTTCCTGCCGTACAAGGGTGATACTCTTCCCTCATTCTTTCCATGAATTTGTACTTTGGTTTTGATTTGATTTGACTTCCAACCCCCCCGTTTCTCCCTCCCATTTTTTTTTTCCAATTCTTTTTTAAGAAAATGATTTTCGTTCCCCCGGCTCTTGTCACCTCTCTTTTGTTAAATCAATCCCGATAGAGGAACCAGCTCCTAGGTGTCTCACCAATGGAATGTGGGTCTACAACTGAGACAGACTCAGTTTTGAACCGTCCAGTACATCTAAGCAAACTCGTACGGCATAGTAACAGGATTCTTGCGCACACGTGCAAGCGACTGCACTATGGACAACGTGTTCATCGTAAGTATTGCACACCTTGACTCAGTCAAGGCGCGCCATCATCTCATCTTTCGTCAGAGGTTTGAAGTTATCGATATCTATCCCGCGGGCCTCAAGAGCAGGGCGTGTGTGGGGAGGGACGAGCCGACTATTCATTGTAGGAGCAATAGAAAGTTCTACGAACAAATTAGCCTAACACATTCAACATCAACGGAGAGTGGTTACAAACCATGGCGGGAGAAGTCAAAGAGATTGGGGAGCTCTCGTGATGGGCCGTTAGGGTGTCGTGAGTCTGGAAGCCGGGTGTTGGGATCACGAAGTTCATCAAAGAAAGGATGGCCCATTGCCTCTATAGCTGACAGGCGTTGCGTTGGAGTATACTCCAGCAAAGCTGAAATCAGGTCAATTGCCTCATGTGGGGCTTTGCGGAAAACCTGCCGATGATTTAACATTAATTTGAACCAAGACTTCGTTTTAACACAGCACTGACCTTGTTAAAAGGGTGAGGTTTGATCTGAGGGAATTTGTGCTCCATGTAGTTGGGGTTCATTGTGCGTATCTGCTCCCGAGTAGGAGTGCCTAGGACTTTGATGATTTCAACCAATTGATCAATTCCTGATTCACCTGGGAAAAGTGGCTGCCCCAGCATTAACTCAGCCATTACGCAACCAGTAGACCATACATCTAAAGTGTGTTAGTTTCTTGACAAACTCAGAATGGCAGCTATTTGGCTTTACCAATTTTCGTCGTGTAGTTGGTTGCACCAAAGATCAACTCAGGTGCCCGATAATAGCGGGAACAAATATACGAAACATTGGGCTCGTTTTCAACCAAGATTTTGGCGGAGCCAAAATCGCAAAGCTTCAGAATGCCGGTATTTGGGTCAAGCAGAAGATTTTGCGGTTTGATATCACGGTGGCAGATCCCCTGTGAGTGGATATACGCCAAAGAACGAAAAAGTTGGTAAATGTAAAGCTTGACTTCCAGCATGGGCATAGTAGTCTTCAGCTTGTTGAAATACCGAGATGCTCGATACACTGTTTCCGGTACGTATTCGAGAACAAGATTGAGGTACACCTCATCCTTCTGCAAGACCGTGACAGTATGGTCAGCAGAATGTTAAGAGTAAGAAGTACGGATGGAAGTCACAAACCCTTTCTCCATTAGAGTAATAGAAGGCTTTCAACTCGACTATATTGGGATGGCGTACAATCCGCATGATTTGTAACTCACGGTTCTAGAAGGGTAAGGCGTAAGCGAATACGTACCAGCACTGGTTATAACAATCATTCGTCAAACACATACCTTGAAACGCTTGTCCTGCAAGACACGTTTTATCGCGGCATCCTCACCGCTGGGCATCATCTTTGTTTGGAAGACTACCCCAAAAGACCCGTTGCCGACAATTTTACATTGTGAGTACGAAATCTCTTTAGTTTCACCTGTTAGTCCATCCTGGACTTTCTCGCGGACAACTTCTGCATAGCAACAAGTGATGTCAACATCGGCAAGCTCTCCTGAATTGAGCGTAAGATAATTGAAAGATCGGTTGGCACTTACCGCCCATGCGCAAACTTGAGAATACCCCAGGCCTGTTCTGTGACATCACGGGTGTTTGTGGGGTTGGCAACAGGCGGCAAGTTGGGCAGCGCTATCAAGAATATGGTAGATTGCAATCCAACAATGGATGGTGGCAAGGGACACACAGTCAAGATGTGAGGTTGGCCCTGGGAAGACTGTGATCGGTGGAGCACTGGTTAGGAGGGGTGCTGTAGATGGGCGGAATATCCGAACGGTGGATGTTGAGTGGAGGTGCGCGTGAGATGGAAGGTTGAGAAGTGAACGGGCGAATCGCAGGAGGGAAGGTTCAGGCCAAAGGACCAATAGATGGGTCAAGTGCCAAGAGTGCGCACCAAGTATGGTAGCCCCCCCAGAAGTTTGCAAAAAGAGAAGATGTAATGAACCGAAAGGTATTCCGCAAAGCAAGTGAAGGGGTACACTAGAAAATAAAATAAAATGATCCAGTATAAAGGGGGAGGAGGTGAAGGTGGTAATAGAAAATATCTGGTGCGATAAATCTACGTGTGGAAGGGGAGACTTCAGGAAAAGGCGGTAGTAGCAACAGTAATAGCAAGTAGGTAGTAGGCAGAGGGACGGATGGTCGGAGGAGAGGGAAGAAGAGAGGAGAGCGAGCAGGTGACGTTGATGGAGCGACAAAGCCCGAACACGCGAGGGCTGCAGGAACACGGGAATAAAGCACCGGAGAGGAGAGGAGAAAGGCAAGGTAACTCACAAACCAATTCCGGTCAAATAAGAGGTTCCGATGCTCCAGGTTTGTTTAGGACAAAAGCAATTTGAAAAAAGGAAGAAAAAAGAAAATACGGACTGCGAAGCAACATAAATGGAAGGAAATGATTGACTTCTTGAAAAGTGCCAGAAGGTCATGTACCTTTCTGTAATAGAAACTTGAATTGAAAATTAAAAAAGGAATCGTAAAGGTGCCCGGCCCAATATCTGGCCGTACTATGTATGTATCGTACGGTGTTAGTAAGGCCCAGCGTTTTTGGGTTTTATGAGGGGCGGAAGTAGTTAGTACTAGATAATGGTTAGCCTGGTTTTTACCTTGCTAGGACAGGCGGGTAATAATGGAATGAGCACAAAGCTGTGGTAGTGTGTGGAGAGGCAGTAAACCTGGATGACGGCTTGAACTATTGGTAGAGCACCTACTCTGAGATTAGGTAAGTTTAACTGATTTCTGTTTGTGGCCTCCGGCATATGGAGTACGAATAACAATTTTCCCTCTGTAGCATTTGTAAATTCTATCTTAGTAATATATTAGTTGGCTGTCATTTAGGTGGGAGTGGTAAATTGCCCTAACACAAGTAGCCTTTCAACTTGGATTTATTAGATATGACTTCCCTAGAAAGAAAGAGGGAATTTTAAAAAATGAAAAATGAAAAGAATGAAAAGAAAATGAAAAAAATCACAAAGAAAAGACTACAGAACAAGGAGGGGTCCATGGATGGCACTCCATACGCTGCAAGTATTGGTACTATTGGTGTAATATACAATACATACAATACTGGAGCCAATTCTTGTATCGACTGAACGAGGAGGCTATGGGCCGGGTGAACATACCAATTGATTGCCCTTACCGGAAGCAAGGTACACTACCTAGGTACCTAGAAAACCATTGATGTCACTTAGTAACTATAGGCTGAAAGCTAGACAAATATTTTGTAGTCTTCTTTTTCTTTTTTTATTACACCCAACAACACAAGGTGAAAATCGTACGGAGTATGCGCAGTAATGAAAGAAGTAGACGGATACCCCTACCTGATCGATAATGACAGGGCTCCATGTGGAACCACAAAAGTTGGGGGTAAGTACGCTGTAGTAGTCTAAAAGTGGGAGAAATGCTCCGGCCAGATGACCTTTCGACGGCTCGGGTATCCTATCTATTTGAGAGGTACAGAGTGTGAACATTATATGTACATATCCACTTAAACAAGTATTGTTAAATTTTTGCCTCAATTCTTTCGGTGTTCGACCTGATACCGACATAGAGTTGAAAAGACATTATCTGATACTTTGCATATATTCTAAATACCTTGTATAATATATCTATGCACATCTTAACCAGCTGTTAATTATTGTTGTAGAGGCAGGATTATAGTCTATCTGGGTCAGAATCATACATCACAATTTGATAATATGATGCATCAGTGATGGTAGCAGATGTGACTAATGCATAATTTAGTAGGCATTGAGACCTCAAATACTGTATCATCGATGCGCCGATACAGTCCAGGTTTCTAGTAGAACCGTCATCGTCATCATCTGGATCCCAAGAAAGTCTGGGTGATAGGCAAATCGGTAGCAGTTGGGTGCCATGTGTGTGGTTCGCATCTGTCAAGTGACCAGCTGTGGATTTTTACAGGAACGACTATGATTGGATGCCCCTAGTGCCGCCTACGTATAGAAATTACAGGGTCGTGTACTAACACCACACCAAGCCGCCGCATTTTTTGACCAGGATCTAGATCTTCGTGGTTCTCTTCATCCTTCCTACTGGGGCCTTGATGTAGGTCACGGGTACTATGAGATCATCATTTAGGGTTACTATGTTAAGGCATAGCACACTTCGAGCACGTGAGTCAAAGCTCAATAATTGTGCCACCTTACCTGTATCACTAGGTACTTCTTTAGATCAAATTCTCGGGAGCTTGGGCCACTACTGTATCTCACATGATATATCTGTACATGTACATACATACTAAAATGGCTACTCGTATACAACCCAATTCCAGTATACGCCGTATAAGACTGGAAGTACTAGTAACTATGAATACATACGATTAGATAACCCTGCACAACACTTGTAGATTATGCACGCAAACTCCTGAACTTTTACTAAAGCATAAATTGGAGATGATTGTCGTTGCTCAACTCAAGCTAGCAGCCAACGCCGAATCCCAATTTACTTATGTTGTAGGATAATACACTGGGAATCTTATCTATCTAATGAATGCATGATGATGGAGGTTTGCATCGATAATACTTAATGATAGGTTACTCTGTATGGACCAACTTTGACTAATGCTCTGTGTTCTCATATAAAGAATTTGGCCACATGCTGATGTGGCCCAATGTGAGCAAGCATAAAACCATGGAATCCAGTAATTTGAACATCGGCATCTATGCTGAGCAGCTCGCTTTGTGTAGATTTGTATGGCATATTATATAAAGCAAGCTACTAGTTGAAATACTTCTTGTGTGATAATATAAACATAATGCTGGAAAAAAGCACTAGTAGAACCCAGGTAAAGTACACAAGGAATGATGGAATTCAGGGATAGCAAGACGAGAGGGAGAAGGGGAAAAAAGAAGAAGTAGAAGTCTATTTTTGATCAACTGTTTAATTGAGGACCTCTATTTGAAAAGCTATGGAAAGCAAGACTCACCAAATTATGGCAATGTTAAAATAAATAAGGAAAATATGTATCGTGTCTTCAGAGCCATTTGACATATGGGTTACCAAAGACCACCTGCTTGTTATAAAAAAGCGCCCACAAGGGGTAAGTATATCATCAATCTCATATATCAGGTTGCAAATGCCGCACCCCTAATGGCCGAATGGCTCTTAACCCAATGCATATATCTACCAGTTATTGTCTACTACTTATATTTTTTTTTCAAAATAGCCAGGTACATGATTCATATATTGTAGGGTTATGCCAGAAATCATTAGTTCTCTTCCAATCAATTCCTTTGTATCACGAAAACTCGGGTTTCACTTTGGGCTTACAATCTTTAGATGTCTTTTGTTTGTAATTTCCACCGAAGATCAAATGATTATGTTTAGTTGAATATCACATAAAGTATGGACTCAGTGATCCTGGTCATCGAAGTAAACTACTGTCTACATAGCAATGAACTCGAACTCCAATGCTATATGATAGATATTCAATTCTCGGGAATCAGCGGAGCCAGCACAAGGTGTAGTCTCTTCCATTTAATGTAATGTGCTTTAGATTCCCCAGATACTCCAAGCCCTTGGCTTTATCCTACTTAGTACATCCCCTGCCTAGATAGTAGATCGCTAGGGCCAGTGAGAGCCAGAAGATAATTATTCTGCAGACCAAATTCTTACTGGCTGGCTTGACTTGTATATTCAAACCTTGGCGAATTACATTTGCTATTCCAATCTTCTAAAGCTCTCACCAACCCTTCTCCCCCCTCTTATGTTGTAGCATATCCAGACATTAAACCAGGCGCTACTTGTGACTTGATTAGCCAAACAATAAATTGATATTTCTCAGATGTCACAGTTAAAGTAAGTATACTTCTAAGTTAGTACATATATGTAAATAACATAACATTACTAATTGAATTTGTTTGGGAGATATTGAGTGATTACCCTAAACAAGGCCATGGGTATACTCAACACTGATAAGTTGGAACCACAGAATATCACGTCCTGAGTAGCCGGTAAACTTTATCTACCATGTAACCTCATGTGGTAATCTCCTTGCGACCTAGAGATAGGACGTGATGCACTAATAATCGGTAGCCAAATTGGGAAATTCAAATGGGTACCTATAGTTCTGTCGTTCCTATAGGACTTGCTTGTCAACTCTGCTGTGTAATTTATGGGTAGCAAAGGATTGAGGGGGCCTTGGGTAGATATAATTTCAACAAATGGGTTGAATACAAACTCATATTTTCTTTCAACTCCGTACGCCGTACTTCTCGCTGAGACTTAAATCCACTTAATATGATGTCATAGTGGGCCTTCCAAGTCCTACCACTAGACCAATCGTCAGCGACCTTCAGTTGTTAGTTTTAGCCATCCCTATCCCTGCCTCTGTGGATAAAGAGTTTGCCACATTTTAAGAAACTTCTAAAGCCACACCCATTGGGGTTCCATTCTGTAGGAGAAAGCTTAGAAACATTCCCGTATATTAGGTAGTGCATCATGTGAGACCGAAGAAATATGTACAGGGTAGAACGAACAAAAGGGTTACTCAAATTTTTAACTACCACACAAAATGGCGGCTAGTTTCAGGCTTTAGCACCTAACCGTGGGATAGATTGCCCGTATAGTGGGCCACAAATGCCCTAGAGTCACATTATAGCCGAATAGCTGAGGCCCAATAAACATTCGTCCAATGCTTGCTATCTACCCCGTAGAAATACAGAGTATGCATGTATTACCCACCAATATAAAGTATAATATGTTACATATGATATTGCCCCAATTACGAGAACTTAAGAAATGAATTCACTAAGTCATTTTGAAGTGATCGACCAGCAAATTGCATATTGCCATATGTAACTACAGCGATTTGACCCACCGCAAGAACCTTGCCCGTGGGGCCTGAATAGGCGAGGCAAAGCATTTCATGTTCTCATTTAAATATGGGGTGAAGGCAGCGTGTTTAAGTTAGACTATTCCAGAAGATCTACAATATGTACATTCTGTAAGAATACAAATTGTGGCTCATGAATATCGAAGTATATACTCGATTACCTAGAACCTTGAAAGGAAAAGACAAAAACTGTTCTACTGTACCTTATGACTAGTGGCAACCTTAAGAAGGCTTTAAGTACCGTACTTCCAGCATTTCGAGCCTTTATAAAACGATGGAAATATGATGTAATTTTGCCCTACAGGTATGAATACTGCCCGACTTGCAGGATAGCCTACCTAGGTACCACCTAAGTAAGTACCCGCTTACTAGCTCAGAAGGGTTTTCTACCTTATGCTCCGCAATTTCTGGCATAAGAGCTGTCCATGAGAAAGGGAGAAATGAATAAATAATTAATAATAATAACAATAATGATAAAGCAATGGACAAGGATGCCCATGATGAGCTACTCCACCACAATCAAAAGTGTTTTACATTGCTCATCTATTATGCATAAACAAACAGCAACATCCCCATAGGTGCCTTCATACATTGTATGCTTCACAGATTGGTGATCAAAATGGTCATGGAAGAAAACAGGGTACGCGCAACAACATGAATCGGCGATCATAGACGGGTCCATAAGAGGAGAAATACAAAAGGAAACATTCGAAAAAAAGAATCTATACAAGATACGGTTCCATGGCGCCAAAAGACCGTCCTCCTGGACGAACAAACTGTATCCGAGATGAAATTCTTGAATGACACACCATCTTTTAAAAATCACACACGGGGATCGAAGAGTTACTAAAACAATTGCTGAAATAAGTATTACCTTGAAAATGGACATGGAGCGAGTGCTCCAATTTTTTACCGCCAAGAGCTGAATTACTCCCAACTTTGGATAGAACACACTTAGAAAGGTGGGGGGACCATGCCCTGAGCTTCGATCTTCTCTTGCTGCTCCATCAACTCCTCACCAGCGATTTCAAGGGACACAGCGAGACCGAGCTTAGCCGATTGCTAGAGACAATATGTCAGCCACCATGTCTAGATCTCTAACTAGGCCCTATCTGGGGGTAATACTAACCTTAGCCTGATCAATCTCACCAGCAAAGGTAAGAGAAATGGGCATTGCTATCCGTTTTTCGAGAAGGCAGCTAACCTTTCCGGCACTGTCGACTTGGGCTCGGAACGTGGAAGCGCGGAAGTCGTATTTGGCACCAATGGCAGTAGTGCCATCTTTACTAGGCCCACCCATTAAAGCCGCAGCCGCATTAGGCGCAAACTGGAGGTTCATGTCAACACCCGCTTCGACGCGTTCAGAAAGCTTCTTCCAGTAAGACGCTGTGAAGACACCCTGGGCCTGAAGTTGAGCACTGGCAATCCAATCGTCGGCCTTGTATCGAGCGCTGTAAGAGATTGCGGTTTCTGGGCGACTGGTTATTCCCTGGCGTTGCCAGATACCCTCAAACCCGAGCGCTAAACTAGGAGTGATGGACTGGAGATAGCTTCCGACAAAAATTCCGGTAAGGCCACCTTCCAAGACGGACGGGTTGAATGCCTTGATAGAGGCTGAAAAGTCATCACCAGTATAGTCATTGTCAATCTGCATAAGGCCCTGGCTAGCGCCGGCCATGATTTGAGTGTTGGTCTTGGTGACGAGTTTTGGGCTCCATCGATAGTTGCCGACAGCAGCGAGTGCGCCGTCACTTCCGAAATTGCCTTGCATAAAAACCTTTTTTTTCCCCCGAATCCAATAATTAGCTTACAAGATGAAAGATTCACAGTATAAATATGAACAAAGTGACACAATTTCCTACCTTAGGACTTCCATACATGGCCGAAAAGGCATATGGCGGCAGGTTTCCCGATGAGCCCATAGAGAATGCATGCGAGACACGGAACAGAGGAGACATCCCGAAAACCTTGGTTAAGTCCGCTCGGAGGCCTGAGAACATAAAGTTGGATAGCAATACATCCTTTTGCACCTCTCTGGCAACATTGTCCACAGTTCCGGGATTGGGTAGGCCAAGGGCCGCCCTTCGCTCCGAGAACGAGGTATATGCATCTTTGACAGCAGCGGCAACTGAGTTGTCCGTAAGGAAGGAGGGAGGGCTTAGATATTCGGCCATTGTGACTGTTTATAAATGGGATGAAAATCGATAGGAATGGAACACGATGAAATATACAATCGATTCGTCACGCTCTTGACGAGAACAAGAGAAGGGGTTGAGGCCAGCCCGTAGTTAGATCCCAACTAAAGAGAAAAGAGATAAATAAATAAAAGAAGCAACTTCGACGGCTTCAACTGATATTTTCCCCCTCTCTCTTTATAACAAAGAGGACTGCGTCTAACCTAAGGAAGAGTGTCGGGGAGGAGAGACGCCGGGACAGGCTTGATGGGATTGTTGAGCGCAGATGAGCTTTTGAGATTGAAAAAAGTCACTTTTGCTTTTCCGCCCGGGCTGCACCTTTGGCTTTTGTAGGCATCCGAAGAACACTAGCCGCTTCGGGCCTTCCCGGGTGGGCGATTGGATGGGTGGAACAACAATCTATATCATTGTCATATATCTATCTACACAAGATAGATCTAGATCGTCGAACTTTTTTAGTATATGATCGAGTATTCCAGCTTTTATATTCCTGCATATGAGGTATCGTGCTGTATAACCCTTTCTCATAGCTGAAAAATCACTGTCAACATTCCACTGACGTATTAGGTGTGAGCCTAGTCCATCTACGACTACTGCCGCTGCTGTACGGGTTGGGTTGCGACTTCTCGCCAAAATCCTCATGATTCAATAATTGAAATTGTCTTATTTTTCCTTTCTCTTTTTAGTCACTTCTGATCCAACACTTCTTTATATCACCTCCATATTGAAACCAAACCACCATTTTTACCCCATTTTTACACCGCTTACAAACTATCTCTGAGTGTTATGGATACTTTATTGTAAGCTATGCTTGACAAACACCCCCCGCTTCCCCCCAATTTATCTGTTCCACCAGCCGTTTTCTCCGCTTCAGGTAATTAAGAAAATTTAAATGACGATGGGGATACTCACTCGAAGACCATTAAGCAATATTTTTATGGCACTGAAGTTGAGTTCAAGTGCACTGACATCAATTTAGAACGGCAGACATTGTTGCCAACTCCCCGCGATTCCGGCGGAAATCCTCGACATTTGTTGATGCAATTCATGACTTACCTGAGAAGGCCGACTTAGCACCGGCTCAGCTGTATAGCACAGAATCGGGCCGCCTTTTCCACTCGGGTCGAATCGTGATTATCACAGTAGGCTTACCGGCGAGAGGCAAGACGTTCGTTTTACCAGATCGGTGTATCATAAATGCTCGCCGCTGACTTATTGCTCTAAAATAGACACATATCAGTTGCCTTGGCGCGCTACCTTCGATGGTGTGTTAAATCGTCCTCAGTTGCTTGCTACCTTCTTTCTCCTGCTTGTATTGACTGAACCGACTGATACGCAGGTTGGGTGTAAAGACCAGGATTTTTCATTTAGGAGACTACAGACGCGCTACAATTCCGTTTGGCCAAGATATCCCTGATGATTATTTCTTTGTTAATGGTAAGAGGACTGTCTCGCTGTGTCATCTGAATTCCACTTTCGCTCAACTGGCTCAATTTGTTTTACGGCATCTGGATGGTTGCTTACGAGGCACAGCATCTGCCACTTCAGTTCTTCTAAGGCAAAAGATAGTGAAAAGGTGCCGGGAAGATATATATCAATTTCTAAACGATGAGAATGGCCAGATAGCAATTTACGATGCCGTGAACCCCTTGGCTTCTGGACGACGATCCCTTGCAAAAGAGTTTGCTAAGCATGATATCGAGGTATGTTTATCTACTATTGAAAAGATTTTGGTGCATCGTACTTATGGTTGCTCTTTAATAAGACCCTTTTCATTGAGTCATGGTGTGATGACGAGCGCATAATCGAAGAGAATGTCCGTCGGGTAAAAATATCATCGCCTGATGTGGGTACATGTTGTCCTTGAGTTTCTTAAACCAATTATTGATGGTCGCCAGTATGTTGGATGGACATCTGAAGATGCAGTCAGACACTATTTGACCCGCATAAATGCCCGGATCCCCCAGTTCCAAACCATGGAAGAGAAAGATCTAAATTATATCAAAGTAACAGCGTTTACCCCCTCTTCCTTACCCAACACTACCCCCAAGAAGGGCATCCAGAGTGGAAACTTATTAATTCGTGCTGACATTAAGTAGATGATTAATGCTGGGGAGAGGTTGATAGTTAACAACCGAAGTTTTGGCTATCTCTCCCATCGAATTGTTTTCTATCTCCTTAATCTCCATATAAAATCCAGGCATACGTATTTTGCACGTGTGAGTTGCAGTACAACTGGATTTGTTGAACTATCCAAGTATCTAACGTACCATAATATAGGCTGGTGTTTCCCTGGATGCAGACTCTTATAAGGCGGATGCTTCACTGTCAGGACAAGGAGAGGATTACGCGAAGAAGATGACTGAATGTCTATTGAAGCATCGAGAATCCGAGAAGAAGTTGATGATTGACCAGGGGGAACCAAACTATGAGTCGAAGCCTTTAATTGTTTGGACATCGACAAGGCGTAGAACAATTGAGACCGCCAAATACCTCCACCAAACCGGCTACAAAGTTCGACAAAGATCACAGCTAAGCCAACTGAACCCTGGAGTTTGTGAGAAAATGCCAGAGGGTGAAATTCGTGAAGGATACCCTGACGAGGTTGCAAAGCATGAACTAGACCCTTATCACCATAGGTACCCGCGGGCAGAGGTGAGTGCTCATATTCCAGTAAGTATAGGCAATGACTGACAATATGGCAGTCGTACCATGACCTTGCTGTCCGTCTTGAGCCTATTATTTTAGAGCTCGAACGAGAACAGAACGATCTTCTAATCATTGCACACGAAAGTGTTCTCAGAGTTCTGTACGGCTACCTCATGGCGTGCAATGCTGCAGATATCCCCTTCTTGGATTTCCCTCGTGACGAGATTATTGAGGTACGACGTTAATGAACTGGTTGATATAAATCAAATTGCTGATGGTTACCTCTAGATAATTCCCGAGAGCTACCAGAATGAAGCGCGTAGAATTCATATTCCTGGCCTCCCAAAGGAGATTATCCCGGGCTCGCCAGAAGATATCAAGATCCCAGTACCAACAAGTGGGGTGACAACTCCTTTGGTTGGAGGATTAAATAGCCCACAAGAGGGATTTTCGACACCACAAAGTGGGCTGCGGACTCCTCGTGAACCAGAGAGAATCTCTCAGCAACATGTGGAAGATGTTGTTTGAACATGTGCCATCGTCTTGAACATGGCTTCACTGGAAGCTATTCGCACAAGGTTATCGCCGCGATCTTGTCTCTTTGGCCGCCTTGATACTGGAAGTAAGGAAATAGAATTCAAATGAGATTATCCTCCGTGCAGTGTAGAAACAAATACTATGGTATCACTCGCTTGAAGTTCGTACTTCTCTTCACCTTCAAGTTCCCAATCGGCATCGTTAATTAGGACAAGTATACCGGGGCGTCTGTTTTTTTAACATTAGTGTCCCGATGGATGTTTTAAGAACAAATGACGCACACGTTGTCTTCTAGGATAAATAGTTCCTTTCTTTCATCTTTCATGACATTGTTGACAAGGTATTTGAGGAGGAAGCTGATATTTGGACGGTTGCCGTTATCCATTAGAGATGGTATCGTGACCGTATGTTTGCGCTGATTGGAAAATAGTATTTCTAAGCCACCACTATACCATAGAAGCGAAATCAGCCCAAAAACTGAAACAATGTTATACTATATAACATTGAAGGGTGAAGGAACAAACGTGAATTCAACTGTGATGGAGAAAGAGGGTGTTTCTGTCCCCTCAATTTGAGGACAGGCTGCTAGATTTGTGGCCATTACTGTAGGTTGTTTCTGAAATGGAGAGAGAGAGAGAGAGAGAGAGAGAGAGAGAGAGAGGCGGGAGACTTAGCCAGCCCTACCCAGGATGGATAAATATGTCGAGGACTGTAAAGGTTATTATGAGAAAGGAAACCAAAGTGTGAAAGCGGATGGGGTCTGACTTGTGGATACACCCTTATCGATAAGCATTAAATACACTCCCAACACAAAAAAGTTCCATTCTTATTCTTTGGATTGACGACCACTCGTTCCATAGAACCGCCCATCTTCGCATTTTACTAATCCCTACCGGATATTTTTTTTTTTTTTTTTTTTTTTTAAAAGAAAGGTATCCAGACTCCTTTTATATATTGTGCTCATGGTATCCATTACAACCGATTATATCAGTGTTGGCGGAAATAGGCATCCCGCCGCAGCTGATTGGGATGTCCAGACCGGCGTACTCGCCTTTGGTGCAGACAATAATGTAGCTTTGTGGGACCCTCAGGTATGGATGGCAGTTCTCATTATTTCCCCTCAAATTTTGGTTTGGGGCTTTCCTATCGGATAGGATTATACATGTCTAGTATGTACTTGAAAGTCTGACATTGCGTGTAGGATGATTCTCAGCGTGGGGTGTATTCCTTACTTGTCGGCCATACCGATAAGGTCACTGCCGTTAGATTCTACACATGTCCCACCACAGGTTATAAATTACTTGTCACTGCCTCTGCCGACCATACGGTTCGCCTTTGGAAATCTATCACGAAAGATAGTCGCCAGTTCATACTTGCGCAAATTTTCGAAAGTCATACAAGCTCGGTCAATACCATTGCTGTCAGTGATGGCACAGATCTAGTTGTATCCGGAGCAGCGGATGGAACTGTTAAAATTTGGAGAATAATTGTCCAGGGGGGAAATGCCCGGGGTGAACTGTTGCGGACCATCTCCACGAAGCCGCGATTTTTCCCATTGGCATTGGCACTAACGCCGCTCCAGCCCAACGGGCCGCTGGTAATGGCAGTTGCTGGTACTGTAAATATTGTACAGATCTATGTTGCCGAAGATACTTCTGGGATCCCAGATTTCCAGGTCGCTGCAGTACTCTCGGGCCATGAGGCATGGATCCGATCTCTTTCTTTTACACAGGATAAACAAGGCAAGGCGGGGGATCTTCTGCTTGCATCTGCTAGCCAAGACAAATATATTCGAATTTGGCGTCTTCAGCGGGGAGAGGTGACTCTTACTACACCAGCAGCCGATGATGATCCTATGCTGGGCGGACTTGAACCGACTTTATCAAACAAAACCCACCAATTCTATGCAGCCGGATCGAAATATTCCGTTACTTTTGAGGCCCTTCTATTCGGAAACGAGGATTGGATTTACACTACGATGTGGAATCCCTGCCCCGAACGCCAACAGCTTCTTTCGGCCTCTGCAGATAACACCTTAACTATCTGGGAACAAGATACCATCTCTGGACTTTGGGTTTCGGCTGAAAGAATGGGGGAAATCAGTGTACAAAAGGGGTCTACTACTGCTACTGGCAGCACTGGTGGGTTCTGGATTGGCCTTTGGTCCCCGGACGGCAAGCGGGTAGTAAGCCTTGGACGGACAGGTAGTTGGAGAATGTGGTGTCATGACGAGAGTATTGATGTATGGATACAAACACTGGGAACATCGGGGCATGTACGCTCAGTGAATGGTGTGCAGTGGGAGCCTACTGGTGGTTACCTTTTGTCTACTAGTGCTGATCAAACAACGAGGCTTCATGCTCCATGGTTGAGAGATGGGAAACAATCGTGGCATGAATTCTCAAGGCCCCAAATCCATGGCTATGATCTGAATTGTATCGATACTTTGGGTCCTGCGCGCTTCGTTTCTGGCGCAGACGAGAAACTCTTGCGAGTATTTAATGAACCCAAACCAATTGCCAAGTTACTGGAGAGGCTTTGCGCATTTCAGCAGTCAACCGATGCTGACTTACCGGACACGGCTCAGATCCCAGTCTTGGGTCTTTCAAATCAATCTATGCCAGAGGAAGCACCGCTGGCTGAAGAAGAGTCTAATGACGCAGGTATTGGACGGGCTCAATCAAATCAGGTAATACTCACGGATTCGAACCAGCCACCATTAGAGGATCAACTGGCTCGTTACACATTATGGCCAGAGCATGAGAAGCTTTATGGCCATGGTTATGAAATCTCGGCTGTAGCTGTCAGCCATGATCGAACACTAATCGCAACAGCTTGTAAAGCGAGCTCGATAGACCATGCAGTGGTTCGCCTTTACGACACATCTGATTGGCACGAGATTCGACCTCCGCTTGTAGCACATACCCTAACTATTACAAGCCTTTCCTTTTCCAGTGACGACCGTTATTTACTAAGTGTTGGGCGGGATAGGCAATGGGCAATTTACTGCCGCGATGAACGAGACCCATCCATTTTTGCTCTCATGATATCTAACCCTAAGGGCCATTCCAGGATGATTTTGAGTGCAGCTTGGGCCCCTAGCCCAGAAACCCCTATATTTGCCACAGCGGGTCGCGACAAGTCAGTGAAATTTTGGCAAATGATTGAACATTCATTTGTTTGCAAAATGACAATTTCCCTGAAGAGTTCTGTGACTGCCATATCATTCCTCTCGCAACAGCAGCCCAATTCATTGGTCCTTGCAACAGGTGAAGAGAGTGGAGAGTTATCATTATTTAGGGTCACAACCGACACTTGGGAGACGACATGTTTGGCAAGCATTGATAGGCTTATATCACCTTGTAAGGCGATTACTCAACTTGAGTGGCGGCCTTTGATGGTAGCAGATGTTGTGGAACATGACAATTCTAGTTTCAAGCTTGCTGTTGCAAGTGAAGATTCATCAACACGGATTTATGCAATTTCTGACATGCCCTCATAGAGTGGAATATGATAACATAAATATTACAAAGAAAACCCAAAGTTATAAGCCATGTCCATAAATGTTTATTCTCGACACAACTTAATAGAAACATCAAGAACATCTTAGGTGAGTAAAAAGGGAAAAGAGAAAAAAAAAAAAAAAAAAAAAAAAAAAAAAAAAAAAAAAAAAAAAAAAAAAAAACCCCGAGCAGAGCGGTATAATAAGTAATGAAATATATTAATTCCGTTTTTCGAACCCATATCCTCCTAATCCATCAAACGACTCGTAAGTCTTGGCTTGACCTTGTCGTCCGTTTCTTGGACCTCTAGCCTTCAGATCCTCCTTGAGCCACTTGAGGACGAGCTCACCCAGTTGACTGTTTTCTGAGGTCTCAGGTACTTCATGCTGAAAATTTTCGATCGGACCCCACTGCCGTACATTCCCAAGGTTCATATGTACCAGGTGCGTCGGCCACTGTGACAGATTGTCCAAGATGTGTGTAGCGTATACTATGGTACATGACCTTGATTCCGTTTCGCGCTTGAGAAAAGCGAGGAAATTATTCCGCGATAAGAGATCTAAATCAACAGTGATCTCATCAAGAAGCAGGACTTGCCAAGGTCGGAGTAATCCCATGGCCAACTGAACCCGACGGCGCTCCCCGTCCGACACAGCGTGCATGCGCCAACGTAAGTCAATGTCGAGGATGTCTACAAGCTCATCCCTCCGATCAGGAAAGGCATTTCCTCCTACAGAGGCTAGCAATGTTGGAACATCTATGTCTGTTCGAACAATATTGTTGAGAACCCATTCCACACCAAGATAGGTCACTCCTTCCAACCCTTCTTTGAAGGGGTCTCTGCCCCCCACAGATATAGTATTATCCGGGGAGAGACGTTTGCCAGCTAGCAAACGTAAAAGGGTAGTTTTACCGGCTCCATTAGCTATAGAAGTATTAGAACCATTCATTTTAAATAAAAGAATATGTATATATTTCCCAAAATATCCGAGGATTCTTTGAGCTTACCTCCAATAAGTACTGTTCGACTCCCAGCCGGTAAATCAAGGTTCACATGTGTCAGACCTGATGAACCATCTTGAAATTTATATGATAAATTCTTTACTTCAATTGAGGGTGAGTGGGCCATGATTCTAAAGTAAGATGTTGAAATAATTACAGCGTAATTATGTGATATGAAAAATTCAGATCCGATCCGATGAAAATGATGTACAGCGTAAAATAGATAAATAAATAAGATAAGCTCCCGGTCACTTTCAAAGCAATAACTCTTTCTTCTCCCATTCTTTCTTCCCTTTTTCCCCGCCCCCCACCTCCCGCAGTTAGCGAATTACTAAAATCCCTCTCTCTCAAAAAAAAAAAAAAAAAAAAAAAAGGTCAACGGATCAGCCGGTGACTAAAAATGCGGGTTTCTACCCTGTATTCCCTCCCATGCGTACCTTTTGTCATTATTTTTCTTTCGCGAAACAGCTGTCCAGCATGAGGCCCCTCATAACCGTAGTTGGCGCTACAGGCACTGGGAAGTCAAAGGTGAGTTTTATGAACTAGGTCAACATCACCGAGATACCCTAACTAATAATTACAGTTAGCTCGCAGTAGATTTGGCTTCACGTTTCAATGGAGAAATAATCAACGGAGATGCCATGCAAATGTATCGTGGCCTTCCTATCATCACAAACCAAATCCCCATCGAGGAACGAAACAATATTCCACACCACCTGATCAGCTGTATTGAATTGGAGGAGGAACCGTGGCGGGTAGGATTGTTCAAGAGCGAATGTCTCCGACTTATCAACGATATACACTTGAGAGGGAAGCTCCCAATCCTTGTCGGTGGCACCCACTATTACACGCAGGCTGTGCTATTTAAAGATCAGCTGCTCGGTGAAGGTTCAGATGAATTCCAGGTTGCCGGGGCGCACTTCGTGGGAGAGCACGGGGATTCATCCACCAAATGGCCCATCCTTGATGCACCGACTGATATAGTCCTACAAAAGCTTAGAGAGGTTGACCCGGTCATGGCTGATCGATGGCACCCGAACGACTCACGTAAGATTCGTCGCTCGTTAGAGATCTATTTCCAAACAGGACGTCCTGCATCGGAGATTTACGCTGCACAAAAGCAATTGAAACAGGGGGCTCCAGCTCACAGTAGCTCTACCACGGATGGGGGTCAGCTACGCTTCCCAACCATGATCTTTTGGGTACATTCGGAGAAGGAAACGCTTACATATCGACTTGAAAAAAGGGTGGATGCTATGATCCAGCAAGGCTTGATGTCTGAAGCACAGCGGATGTCGGACTACATACGTGAGAAAAGATCACAGTGTCTTGATATCAATATGACACGGGGTGTTTGGGTCGCCATTGGGTTCAAGGAATTGGCACCATATTTTGATGCCTTACACTGTGGATCTTCGAGTGTTGAAGAATTGGAAGCCGTCAAACAATCATGTATCGAGTCTATCAAGGTCGCTACCCGCCAGTATGCGATGTCACAGGTCAGATTTATTCGTAACAAGCTATGGAACTCCCTCAAAGAAACCGGTATGATCCATCGACTTTATCTTCTAGATAGCACAAATGTCGACAAATGGGGCCAATGCATCACGGAGCCGTCGGAACTCCTCACCCGGCTTCTATTGCAGGAGGAACCTACACCGGACCCAAAGTCCATCTCAGAGCTAGCAAGGACCATACTAGGGGCAAGAGAAGCTCAGTCACAAGACAGCCCGGCGTCGACGCCAAAGTGCTTTACATGCGACATTTGTTGCAAGACAATGGCAAATGAAGAGCAGTGGCATATTCACCTCAATGGGCGTAGCCACAAACGAGCCATTAAAGCCAGAACTAGAGGGGCTGAGCGTGATGAATATATACGCAGAAAGAGAGAGGAAAGTTCCCATGTTTCCCAAGTCCAAGGACATGAAGACTGTGAATCATCGGATGAGCAGGAACCTTTTTCAGACTTGTTTAGATAAAATATATCCTATAAATGATCATAATATTTCATATGGATCTATTGATATATCCCTGCTTCGGCATGGCGAAGTGAAGATTGCCATATGTAAGATAACAAAATTCTTGTACCATTTCGAAAAGGAAGGAATTTATTAAAAGTCATTTTAGGCCGTCAAATGATAGTCATCTCCGGATGTATCCCACAATCTTGCCTGTTGGATAAACCCATGCTGAATTTGATCACCTAGGTGATTGTTAAGAGTGCCGAGCGCTTTACGGCTGAATCACTAGCTATGATTCTGTGAAAGAGTACGGATATATGTATATGAGCAACTGACCGAGTCACTTGCCCAAGGGTATGTGCAATACCTTTGGCTAGAAAATTATTTATGGCTTATGCAGAAGAGAAATGGATCCTTAGCTCTAAGACCGAATAGCCCACGGGTGTTTCCGATGCAGCAATGGCAAAGCCGACCGGGATATGGTGCTGACGGAGCTTAAGACATTGACCTCCAGGCTGAAAATCTTGGTGAGATAATGTCACCCGTTCCACTTTCTTCAATTCTGAAGACTTCAATAACTGACGATTTCTCGGCTTTCCGGATTCTCCATGTGCCCCCTTCGCTGATAGTGCATCTCAACCCTAAAAGTCAATTAGCCTTGCCAAACGGTCATTTAAAGCTACGGTGATCTGTACATTCCATGAAATCACTGGCAAATTTGATGCAAATGTTTCCATCCCAAGTGCCCTTGCCAGCCTTGACTTTATTTGGTATGCCGGCCGTTTCAATTTCTTCTAAATGGCGGACAATTCCAAAAGCATCACGGAAACCCACAATTATTTTGGGTACTCCGAGCAGGAATGATTGTGCCCAGAATTTCAAGAGCTTGCGCTCATATTTCACCATGTCTCGGCCGTTCTTGACCTCAGCCGATGTTTTCAGTTCCACCCAATGAATAGGGTCTTCTTTCCGGTCGGGTTTGCAGTCCCAGACTGTGAAACGATTAGTTACACTTGCACAAATAGTCTATATGGTTCTGCTAGCATACTAGCATCAACTTCACCACCAATGACCAACCGTGTTTTCCCAATTCCTGTACGTACAACGGAACAGTACTGAGAATTGTTGTTGACGACCAACTCATCTCGGGCTTCAATCTCTTCACGAGTCGTCAAATCCCAGGGATGGTTGAGGAGAGACAGTGTTTCAAATTTGTACCCTATTTCGATTAATGGATGAAATTTGCAATGTAACGGATGCATACAGTACCCCAATACGCCATGAGATCCTGGGAAGGCATTCCTGGGGGCATTGTTTGATTTTTCTGTAATTGTTTCTGTTGGTTTTTGTACACATTATTCTCTTCAATAAAGCTAGATATGGTCAGAACCAATCATGCAGCACAGTAAACCGAAACATACATAGTTCCCTGAGGTATAGGGGTTAGTGTTGGAACCATAGAGATGATCAGGCTTGAAAGCATTCACTCACATGGAATGATGTAGCGTTCATCTCAAACCTGGATGTGAAATGATGAGCAGGAGGGTGATAGCAGCCAAGTTATCCAGTTACATACCCATTCATGTGGTCAAAAGGTGCTGTCAGAATCTGACCAGGGACAGAGTTAACCACAAACGTGGACGATGACAAATTCTTGAACAACGGACTCTACCTTGGTCATCATTCCTCTCCATGTGATAATTTCAGCTTCACATTGCTTTCCTGTTTCTTGCTCCAGAGACATGATGGTCTCTAGCAGAGCATCCAGATGCTCGTCAGATGAGTCGTCTAACTTCTGGAAGCTGTCGAAACCGCGATTTAGATCCGCAGGGAGACGTGGCGGATAGTAGTACCGTAGGGATGAATCCCCAAGGTGAAAGCGATGCTGATCATCATATGAAAAGCAAGTAATCTCCTATAGAAGAGTTACTTTATCCACACAAAAACACCTGATCCAAGGGAAAAGGTTGTTTTGACTCTACCTTGGGACGACGTATAGTTGTGTTTGAGCCGTAAAATCGACCAATAGGTTGTATATCGAAAACACTCCGGTTCATGACTTCTGTGGCAGTTTTCTATATGTTGTAGTGACACGTCTAGGAAGATGATATAAGAGATGATTGGTAAGTTGTAGACAAGAAGGAATGATCGAGTAAAAAAAATAAAACAATAAAATAAAAATAGTAATAAAATAAAATAAAAAAATTTCAAAAAAGAAAAAAAGAAGAGAAAGAGAGAGAAAAGGCACAGGTACAATGTGATGGATGAGAGAGGATTATAGAGTCCTTATGGATCTACCAAAAGAAACAAATAATTGAAGCAAACTTAGGTTTATGACAACTGCTGTAAGTAATGTGGGATAGAATGGCCTAACTTTCGGGGGCAATACACATAACCTATGGCCAACTTCTGGCCATCCAGATGGATGGATGGATGGAGTAGCAGACATCTAAAATAGGATTAGCGCTATGTATGGTAAAGTAACAAAGCATGTTGTATGTAACTATGTATGGTATGCTGTGTTTATGTACTCTGTACATATTTCCATACATACATTTGACACACTAACCGTGGGGGAGAAAAAAAAAAAAAAAAAAAGAGAGAGAGAGAGAGAGAGGAGGACTGCGAGAGAAAGAAAGGAGATCTGAATAGCTGGAGGTTACTGCGGCAAGGGCAAGTTCAATAATATGATCTGGTACCTTTCATATTGTAGTATGGAGTGTTCGCTTACCTATGCTAAATTATGTAGAACATGTAAACTGTACATACATACATTGTTATTTTGAATGAATGTGAGTTTCAAAAGTCCATTGCAAAATACATACTATCTAAAATAAACAAAACAAGGAGACTTCAAACGGGATCCCAAAATACAAGGTGAATGATTGACATAGTCTGAACATACATGGCGGGTTTATGTCTCTCCGCCAAAACTTGTCCCACCGAAACCCCCAAACTTACTGCATCCACCTTGCCAAACTATCTGATCAACGTCAGACCCGGCTTTTTACCTATAATTCTAAAATTTTGTCTTTTTGATTCCTCACTTTTTCCCTCCAAAGCTCTTGAAACTGAGTTTACGCGTGCCATCTCCCTCTCTCTTTTTTTATCTAAGTGCGTGAATTTTATCCTACCATACAATTTGACAGATCGTACCTTCCTGCGGGGAAACATTTTTTCAAGATGACCTCACGCATCGATAAGACCATTGCTCGGCAACGAGAAAAGTAGGCATATTATGGAACTGGCGTCCTTTGCTATTTGCTGTTTGCCTTTTGCTTCTTCTTTTTTCTCTTTTTCCATTCTTTTTTTCTCCACTCCTTTTCGTACTTCAGATTAAACCAAGGCTAATCCATTTTCGAATCTGTAGGATCGCGTCCGGCGCTTATTATGAAGCTCATCAACAACTCAGGGTCATCGCTGCGAGGTATATCAAACAAACAAACTATGACGCCGCGGCGGAGTTGCTAGCTGGAGGAGCAGCAGAGCTGCTGAGGGCCGGCTCTCAGCAGGGTGCTTCTGCAAGTGGGGGTGATTTGGCCATTATGCTTGTCCTCGAGGTGTACACGAAGGCAAGGTGGGAGATTGCTGGGGGGGATGGTGATACTGAAGGTCGTGCTCGAAAGAGTAAGTAGCAAGCAGCCCTATTGACGCCACAAACTGCTCTTTGATCTTATGGCTCTGCGATAACGTTGTGATATCAGTCAAGCTAATAATGTACCTTTCAATTGCAGAGCGTTTGATCGAACTTCTACGTGAATTCCCTTCAGAAGAGCCAACGCGAAAAAGATTTATACAGGAAATGATAAACTGGAGTGGGAGATTTGGCCCTCTCGAGAGAGGAGACCCAGATCTGCATCATGCCGCTGGATCTGTGTATGCGGAAGGTTTGTAAACTGTGCCGATTGAATGTTGGCTATTACTTCGCTAAACCAAGGATTCAGACCACGAACCGTATGATGCTGAAAAGCATTTGATACTTGGAACATCAGAATCTGCTGAAACACTCGCAAAACTTGAGTATGAGTGGTATACGAATGACGAACCGCATACGGCTGCGATTTACGCATCGCGTGCGGTCTTCCCCTATATCTTGACTGGAAACCTTCGCAGCGCGAACAAAGCATTTGTAATCTTCAAGACCAAACTGTCTTCAAACGCCTCGCTGTCTTCTCAAGATGTCAGCAGTGCTAGCACCGATGTGCGGGTTTTTGTAGCGTTGCCTTTGCTGAATTTCATCAGCATGCTGCTTCTCACGATCCAACGTGGTAGTGCGGACCTTTTCAAGCAGCTGACCGCGCACTATGCCCCACAGATTGAGGAGTTAAGGGTATGGGATGACTTCATGGCTCAGGTTGGCGAGCAGTATTTTGGAATCAAGATCCCAAGACAAGGAAATCCATTGCTGGATATGATGGGTAGCATGTTGTTTGGCGGCCAAGGCAGCACAGGTGGAAAGACATTACAGGGGCGGGGTCAATCCAAGAAGGCTGAAGCGTTGCCAATGAACCCAGATCTGGACTAAAACATGCCGTAATACCTGTCATCTGCAGACTCGAAATGTCATGAACGTATCGCAAGGCGAAGTGTATGCAGCATGAGCTAGAAACGTGATTCCAGCTCTGATTCATACATCCAGTTGTCTTCATCCAAAGACACCACTTTGTTTCGAAGGCTCTGGTGGATAAGATTCAGGAATTCTGGGAAGGGGGCGGTCATTATACATGAACGAATTCAAACATGTTTCTCGAGAACAGAGGGCAAAGCACGAAGGGAGGGATTGCTACTCACCGACTGGTTCGCTGCTCATTTGCCTATTCCGATTCCTATACATTATATCAATCAAACTTGCCTCGATCTCTAGATCAGCGTTAGTTACGTGGCCGGCTAGTGTAGATAATGTCATTAAGATTGATGCAAAACATACTCTGTTTCTCACGTCCGCTAATCTCTGTTTGCGCATTAGAATCAGCTCCTGTAGCCCCGGAGCCTCTAGTACCTCTGCCATCTTCCATATCTTCTATTGCATCACCATCCTCTTCTCCAACCACCGGTGGAAGAACAGGAATGTCAAGCTTATAACCACCATTTTTATCCTTCACCACGATCTCGCCACCATCGAGTGGGCCGGAACCCACTGACGAAGCTGATTCTGATGACGTAGAGGACGTATGATGCGAGGAGAGATTAGAGCTCCCATTAGTCCCATTATGTGCTGGCGCGTTTTGGGGGATAGTCGGTACGGAACGTTTGCTCAGATGATGATGAAATAGATTCCGACGAACAGAAGTTGTCCCCATCCCGATGCAAAGACCCCGTCTACAGTATACCGAGTCCCGACCCAGTTAGGAGAGTGGTGTGAAGGAGAACAACAAATTCAGGTTGGATTTGGTGATGTTGTGGGTAATCCCAGATAAAGATAGAAATTTTGTGCAAGACAAGAATATTGACCGGGGTTAAGATAGCTGGCTATAAAAGCGACATATGGCATGAATAGGCAAACTGGTTATGTAAGAAGCTTGGGAATTTAGCTAGAAAATTAAGTAGGAGGAGTGGAGCTATTAAGGTTGGAAGAGTGGAAGGCCCTTACGAGTTGCAGCATCTGGTCAAACAAACCTGAGATTACCTTGAGAGCTTCCAGAAAACTACATTGAATGATACAATTCTAGTTGAAATACTAACCTGTAGATCCCAAAGCGCAGTGGCTGTTCTTAGTATTCAGATGGTTTATAATAAGTGTTGGGAGAAATGACAGGGCATGTGCACGGGACAGGGAACTGATTGATTTATTCTTAATTGAGATAAATTTCTCCCGACGCGTTCTCCGCGGGCCGACAACTCGCGTTCAACTAACAAAATAATCAATCTTTTTTTCTCTTGCTAAGATAAATCATATACTATAGAAAACACCGGTTACTTTGTCCCCCTTCTTCTTCTTCTTCTTCTTCTTTTTTTTTTTAATTA